>JAUKNL010000069.1:0-38068 GCA_030765065.1 Deroplatys truncata
TGGACGTATCACACCTTAATACACCTATAAATATCAATAATAGTGAGTTTACGTGTCAAGAAATAAGAAATGTTACTCAGTACTTAGCGTAAAATCGTGTTTTCTCGACTTTGTTCAAAGTGCGGAAAAGGCATATAAATGGACGTATCACACCTTAATAAACCTTTAAAAATCAATAAAAGTGAGTTTACGTTAAGTCAAGAAATAAGAATTTTTACTCACTAGTGAGCGTAAAATCGTGTTTTCTCGACTTTGTTCAAAGTGCGGAAAAGGCCTATAAATCGACGTATCACACCTTAATACACCTTTAAATATCAATAAAAGTGAGTTTACATTAAGTCAACAAATAAGAATTTTTACTCACTAGTGAGCGTAAAATCGTGTTTTCTCGACTTTGTTCAAAGTGCGGAAAAGGCATATAAATGGACGTATCACACCTTAATACACATTTAAATATCAATAAAAGTGAGTTTACGTTAAGTCAAGAAATAAGAATTTTTACTCACTAGTCAGCGTAAAATCGTGTTTTCTCGACTTTGTTCAAAGTGCGGAAAAGGCATATAAATGGACGTATCACACCTTAATACACCCCTAAATATCAATAAAAGTGAGTTTACGTTAAGTCAAGAAATAAGAAATTTTACTCACTAGTGAGCGTAAAATCGTGTTTTCTCGACTTTGTTCAAAGTGCGGAAAAGGTCTATAAATGGACGTATCACACCTTAATACACCTTTAAATATCAATAAAAGTGAGTTTACGTTAAGTCAAGAAATAAGAATTTTTACTCACTAGTGAACGTAAAATCGTGTTTTCTCGACTTTGTTCAAAGTGCGGAAAAGGCACATAATAGACGAATCACACCTTAATACACCTTTAAATATCAATAAAAGTGAGTTTACGTTAAGTCAAGAAATAAGAATTTTACTCACTAGTGAGCGTAAAATCGTGTTTTCTCGACTTTGTTCAAAGTGCGGAAAAGTCTATAAATGGACGTATCACACCTTAATACACCTTTAAATATCAATAAAAGTGAGTTTACGTTAAGTCAAGAAATAAGAATTTTTACTCACTAGTGAGCGTAAAATCGTGTTTTCTCGACTTTTTTCAAAGTGCGGAAAAGGCATATAAATGGACGTATCACATCTTAATACACCTTTAGATATCAATAATAGTGAGTTTACGTTAAGTCAAGAAATACGAATTTTTACTCACTAGTGAGCGTAAAATCGTGTTTTCTCGACTTTGTTCAAAGTGCGGAAAAGGCATATAAATGGACGTATCACACCTTAATACACCTATAAATATCAATAATAGTGAGTTTACGTTGTCAAGAAATAAGAAATTTTACTCAGTACTGAGCGTAAAATCGTGTTTTCTCGACTTTGTTCAAAGTGCGGAAAAGGCATATAAATGGACGTATCACACCTTAATAAATCTTTAAAAATCAATAAAAGTGAGCTTACGTTAAGTCAAGAAATAAGAATTTTTACTCACTAGTGAGCGTAAAATCGTGTTTTCTCGACTTTGTTCAAAGTGCGGAAAAGGCCTATAAACCGACGTATCACACCTTAATACACCTTTAAATATCAATAAAAGTGAGTTTACATTAAGTCAACAAATAAGAATTTTTACTCACTAGTGAGCGTAAAATCGTGTTTTCTCGACTTTGTTCAAAGTGCGGAAAAGGCACATAAATGGACGAATCACACCTTAATACACCTTTAAATATCAATAAAAGTGAGTTTACGTTAAGTCAAGAAATAAGAATTTTTTACTCACTAGTGAGCGTAAAATCGTGTTTTCTCGACTTTGTTCAAAGTGCGGAAAAGGCCTATAAATGGACGTATCACACCTTAATACACCTTTAAATATCAATAATAGTGAGTTTACGTTAAGTCAAGAAATAAGAAATTTTACTCACTAGTGAGCGTAAAATCGTGTTTTCTCGACTTTGTTCAAAGTGCGGAAAAGGTCTATAAATGGACGTATCACACCTTAATACACCTTTAAATAGCAATAAAAGTGAGTTTACGTTAAGTCAAGAAATACGAATTTTTACTCACTAGTGAGCGTAAAATCGTGTTTTCTCGACTTTGTTCAAAGTGCGGAAAAGGCATATAAATGGACGTATCACACCTTAATACACCCCTAAATATCAATAAAAGTGAGTTTACGTTAAGTCAAGAAATAAGAAATTTTACTCACTAGTGAGCGTAAAATCGTGTTTTCTCCACTTTGTTCAAAGTGCGGAAAAGGTCTATAAATGGACGTATCACACCTTAATACACCTTTAAATATCAATAAAAGTGAGTTTACGTTAAGTCAAGAAATAAGAATTTTTACTCACTAGTGAACGTAAAATCGTGTTTTCTCGACTTTGTTCAAAGTGCGGAAAAGGCACATAAATAGACGAATCACACCTTAATACACCTTTAAATATCAATAAAAGTGAGTTTACGTTAAGTCAAGAAATAAGAATTTTTACTCACTAGTGAGCGTAAAATCGTGTTTTCTCGACATTGTTCAAAGTGCGGAAAAGGCCTATAAATCGACGTATCACACCTTAATACACCTTTAAATATCAATAAAAGTGAGTTTACATTAAGTCAAGAAATAAGAATTTTTACTCACTAGTGAGCGTAAAATCGTGTTTTCTCGACTTTGTTCAAAGTGCGGAAAATGCATATAAATGGACGTATCACATCTTAATACACCTTTAGATATCAATAATAGTGAGTTTACGTTAAGTCAACAAATAAGAATTTTTACTCACTAGTGAGCGTAAAATCGTGTTTTCTCGACTTTGTTCAAAGTGCGGAAAAGGTCTATAAATGGACGTATCACACCTTAATACACCTTTAAATATCAATAAAAGTGAGTTTACGTTAAGTCAAGAAATAAGAATTTTTACTCACTAGTGAGCGTAAAATCGTGTTTTCTCGACTTTTTTCAAAGTGCGGAAAAGGCATATAAATGGACGTATCACATCTTAATACACCTTTAGATATCAATAATAGTGAGTTTACGTTAAGTCAAGAAATACGAACTTTTACTCACTAGTGAGCGTAAAATCGTGTTTTCTCGACTTTGTTCAAAGTGCGGAAAAGGCATATAAATGGACGTATCACACCTTAATACACCTATAAATATCAATAATAGTGAGTTTACGTGTCAAGAAATAAGAAATTTTACTCAGTACTTAGCGTAAAATCGTGTTTTCTCGACTTTGTTCAAAGTGCGGAAAAGGCATATAAATGGACGTATCACACCTTAATAAACCTTTAAAAATCAATAAAAGTGAGTTTACGTTAAGTCAAGAAATAAGAATTTTTACTCACTAGTGAGCGTAAAATCGTGTTTTCTCGACTTTGTTCAAAGTGCGGAAAAGGCCTATAAATCGACGTATCACACCTTAATACACCTTTAAATATCAATAAAAGTGAGTTTACATTAAGTCAACAAATAAGAATTTTTACTCACTAGTGAGCGTAAAATCGTGTTTTCTCGACTTTGTTCAAAGTGCGGAAAAGGCACATAAATGGACGAATCACACCTTAATACACCTTTAAATATCAATAAAAGTGAGTTTACGTTAAGTCAAGAAATAAGAATTTTTACTCACTAGTGAGCGTAAAATCGTGTTTTCTCGACTTTGTTCAAAGTGCGGAAAAGGCCTATAAATGGACGTATCACACCTTAATACACCTTTAAATATCAATAATAGTGAGTTTACGTTAAGTCAAGAAATAAGAAATTTTACTCACTAGTGAGCGTAAAATCGTGCTTTCTCGACTTTGTTCAAAGTGCGGAAAAGGCATATAAATGGACGTATCACACCTTATTACACCTTTAAATATCAATAAAAGTGAGTTTACGTTAAGTCAAGAAATACGAATTTTTACTCACTAGTGAGCGTAAAATCGTGTTTTCTCGACTTTGTTCAAAGTGCGGAAAAGGCATATAAATGGACGTATCACACCTTAATACACATTTAAATATCAATAAAAGTGAGTTTACGTTAAGTCAAGAAATACGAATTTTTACTCAGTAGTGAGCGTAAAATCGTGTTTTCTCGACTTTGTTCAAAGTGCGGAAAAGGTCTATAAATGGACGTATCACACCTTAATACACCTTTAAATATCAATAAAAGTGAGTTTACGTTAAGTCAAGAAATACGAATTTTTACTCACTAGTCAGCGTAAAATCGTGTTTTCTCGACTTTGTTCAAAGTGCGGAAAAGGCATATAAATGGACGTATCACACCTTAATACACCCCTAAATATCAATAAAAGTGAGTTTACGTTAAGTCAAGAAATAAGAAATTTTACTCACTAGTGAGCGTAAAATCGTGTTTTCTCGACTTTGTTCAAAGTGCGGAAAAGGTCTATAAATGGACGTATCACACCTTAATACACCTTTAAATATCAATAAAAGTGAGTTTACGTTAAGTCAAGAAATAAGAATTTTTACTCACTAGTGAACGTAAAATCGTGTTTTCTCGACTTTGTTCAAAGTGCGGAAAAGGCACATAAATAGACGAATCACACCTTAATACACCTTTAAATATCAATAAAAGTGAGTTTACGTTAAGTCAAGAAATAAGAATTTTTACTCACTAGTGAGCGTAAAATCGTGTTTTCTCGACTTTGTTCAAAGTGCGGAAAAGGTCTATAAATGGACGTATCACACCTTAATACACCTTTAAATATCAATAAAAGTGAGTTTACGTTAAGTCAAGAAATAAGAATTTTTACTCACTAGTGAGCGTAAAATCGTGTTTTCTCGACTTTGTTCAAAGTGCGGAAAAGGCATATAAATGGACGTATCACACCTTAATACACCTATAAATATCAATAATAGTGAGTTTACGTTGTCAAGAAATAAGAAATTTTACTCAGTACTGAGCGTAAAATCGTGTTTTCTCGACTTTGTTCAAAGTGCGGAAAAGGCATATAAATGGACGTATCACACCTTAATAAATCTTTAAAAATCAATAAAAGTGAGTTTACGTTAAGTCAAGAAATAAGAATTTTTACTCACTAGTGAGCGTAAAATCGTGTTTTCTCGACTTTGTTCAAAGTGCGGAAAAGGCCTATAAATCGACGTATCACACCGTAATATACCTTTAAATATCAATAAAAGTGAGTTTACGTTAAGTCAAGAAATAAGAATTTTTACTCACTAGTGAGCGTAAAATCGTGTTTTCTCGACTTTGTTCAAAGTGCGGAAAAGGCATATAAATGGACGAATCACACCTTAATACACCTTTAAATATCAATAAAAGTGAGTTTACGTTAAGTCAAGAAATACGAATTTTTACTCACTAGTGAGCGTAAAATCGTGTTTTCTCGACTTTGTTCAAAGTGCGGAAAAGGCATATAAATGGACGTATCACACCTTAATACACCTTTAAATATCAATAAAAGTGAGTTTACGTTAAGTCAAGAAATAAGAATTTTTACTCACTAGTGAGCGTAAAATCGTGTTTTCTCGACTTTGTTCAAAGTGCGGAAAAGGCATATAAATGGACGTATCACACCTTAATACACCCCTAAATATCAATAAAAGTGAGTTTACGTTAAGTCAAGAAATACGAATTTTTACTCACTAGTGAGCGTAAAATCGTGTTTTCTCGACTTTGGTTAAAGTGCGGAAAAGGCATATAAATGGACGTATCACACCTCAATACACCTTTAAATATCAATAAAAGTGAGTTTACGTTAAGTCAAGAAATACGAATTTTTACTCGCTAGTGAGCGTAATATCGTGTTTTCTCGACTTTGTTCAAAGTGCGTAAAAGGCATATAAATGGACGTATCACACCTTAATACACCTTTAAATATCAATAAATGTGAGTTTACATTAAGTCAACAAATAAGAATTTTTACTCACTAGTGAGCGTAAAATCGTGTTTTCTCGACTTTGTTCAAAGTGCGGAAAAGGTCTATAAATGGACGTATCACACCTTAATACACCTATAAATATCAATAATAGTGAGTTTACGTGTCAAGAAATAAGAAATGTTACTCAGTACTTAGCGTAAAATCGTGTTTTCTCGACTTTGTTCAAAGTGCGGAAAAGGCATATAAATGGACGTATCACACCTTAATAAACCTTTAAAAATCAATAAAAGTGAGTTTACGTTAAGTCAAGAAATAAGAATTTTTACTCACTAGTGAGCGTAAAATCGTGTTTTCTCGACTTTGTTCAAAGTGCGGAAAAGGCCTATAAATCGACGTATCACACCTTAATACACCTTTAAATATCAATAAAAGTGAGTTTACATTAAGTCAACAAATAAGAATTTTTACTCACTAGTGAGCGTAAAATCGTGTTTTCTCGACTTTGTTCAAAGTGCGGAAAAGGCACATAAATGGACGAATCACACCTTAATACACCTTTAAATATCAATAAAAGTGAGTTTACGTTAAGTCAAGAAATAAGAATTTTTACTCACTAGTGAGCGTAAAATCGTGTTTTCTCGACTTTTTTCAAAGTGCGGAAAAGGCCTATAAATGGACGTATCACACCTTAATACACCTTTAAATATCAATAATAGTGAGTTTACGTTAAGTCAAGAAATAAGAAATTTTACTCACTAGTGAGCGTAAAATCGTGCTTTCTCGACTTTGTTCAAAGTGCGGAAAAGGCATATAAATGGACGTATCACACCTTAATACACCTTTAAATATCAATAAAAGTGAGTTTACGTTAAGTCAAGAAATACGAATTTTTACTCACTAGTGAGCGTAAAATCGTGTTTTCTCGACTTTGTTCAAAGTGCGGAAAAGGCATTTAAATGGACGTATCACACCTTAATACACATTTAAATATCAATAAAAGTGAGTTTACGTTAAGTCAAGAAATACGAATTTTTACTCAGTAGTGAGCGTAAAATCGTGTTTTCTCGACTTTGTTCAAAGTGCGGAAAAGGTCTATAAATGGACGTATCACACCTTAATACACCTTTAAATATCAATAAAAGTGAGTTTACGTTAAGTCAAGAAATACGAATTTTTACTCACTAGTCAGCGTAAAATCGTGTTTTCTCGACTTTGTTCAAAGTGCGGAAAAGGCATATAAATGGACGTATCACACCTTAATACACCCCTAAATATCAATAAAAGTGAGTTTACGTTAAGTCAAGAAATAAGAAATTTTACTCACTAGTGAGCGTAAAATCGTGTTTTCTCGACTTTGTTCAAAGTGCGGAAAAGGTCTATAAATGGACGTATCACACCTTAATACACCTTTAAATATCAATAAAAGTGAGTTTACGTTAAGTCAAGAAATAAGAATTTTTACTCACTAGTGAACGTAAAATCGTGTTTTCTCGACTTTGTTCAAAGTGCGGAAAAGGCACATAAATAGACGAATCACACCTTAATACACCTTTAAATATCAATAAAAGTGAGTTTACGTTAAGTCAAGAAATAAGAATTTTTACTCACTAGTGAGCGTAAAATCGTGTTTTCTCGACTTTGTTCAAAGTGCGGAAAAGTCTATAAATGGACGTATCACACCTTAATACACCTTTAAATATCAATAAAAGTGAGTTTACGTTAAGTCAAGAAATAAGAATTTTTACTCACTAGTGAGCGTAAAATCGTGTTTTCTCGACTTTTTTCAAAGTGCGGAAAAGGCATATAAATGGACGTATCACATCTTAATACACCTTTAGATATCAATAATAGTGAGTTTACGTTAAGTCAAGAAATACGAATTTTTACTCACTAGTGAGCGTAAAATCGTGTTTTCTCGACTTTGTTCAAAGTGCGGAAAAGGCATATAAATGGACGTATCACACCTTAATACACCTATAAATATCAATAATAGTGAGTTTACGTTGTCAAGAAATAAGAAATTTTACTCAGTACTGAGCGTAAAATCGTGTTTTCTCGACTTTGTTCAAAGTGCGGAAAAGGCATATAAATGGACGTATCACACCTTAATAAATCTTTAAAAATCAATAAAAGTGAGCTTACGTTAAGTCAAGAAATAAGAATTTTTACTCACTAGTGAGCGTAAAATCGTGTTTTCTCGACTTTGTTCAAAGTGCGGAAAAGGCCTATAAACCGACGTATCACACCTTAATACACCTTTAAATATCAATAAAAGTGAGTTTACATTAAGTCAACAAATAAGAATTTTTACTCACTAGTGAGCGTAAAATCGTGTTTTCTCGACTTTATTCAAAGTGCGGAAAAGGCACATAAATGGACGAATCACACCTTAATACACCTTTAAATATCAATAAAAGTGAGTTTACGTTAAGTCAAGAAATAAGAATTTTTACTCACTAGTGAGCGTAAAATCGTGTTTTCTCGACTTTGTTCAAAGTGCGGAAAAGACCTATAAATGGACGTATCACACCTTAATACACCTTTAAATATCAATAATAGTGAGTTTACGTTAAGTCAAGAAATAAGAAATTTTACTCACTAGTGAGCGTAAAATCGTGTTTTCTCGACTTTGTTCAAAGTGCGGAAAAGGTCTATAAATGGACGTATCACACCTTAATACACCTTTAAATAGCAATAAAAGTGAGTTTACGTTAAGTCAAGAAATACGAATTTTTACTCACTAGTGAGCGTAAAATCGTGTTTTCTCGACTTTGTTCAAAGTGCGGAAAAGGCCTATAAACCGACGTATCACACCTTAATACACCTTTAAATATCAATAAAAGTGAGTTTACATTAAGTCAACAAATAAGAATTTTTACTCACTAGTGAGCGTAAAATCGTGTTTTCTCGACTTTGTTCAAAGTGCGGAAAAGGCACATAAATGGACGAATCACACCTTAATACACCTTTAAATATCAATAAAAGTGAGTTTACGTTAAGTCAAGAAATAAGAATTTTTACTCACTAGTGAGCGTAAAATCGTGTTTTCTCGACTTTGTTCAAAGTGCGGAAAAGGCCTATAAATGGACGTATCACACCTTAATACACCTTTAAATATCAATAATAGTGAGTTTACGTTAAGTCAAGAAATAAGAAATTTTACTCACTAGTGAGCGTAAAATCGTGTTTTCTCGACTTTGTTCAAAGTGCGGAAAAGGTCTATAAATGGACGTATCATACCTTAATACACCTTTAAATAGCAATAAAAGTGAGTTTACGTTAAGTCAAGAAATACGAATTTTTACTCACTAGTGAGCGTAAAATCGTGTTTTCTCGACTTTGTTCAAAGTGCGGAAAAGGCATATAAATGGACGTATCACACCTTAATACACCCCTAAATATCAATAAAAGTGAGTTTACGTTAAGTCAAGAAATAAGAAATTTTACTCACTAGTGAGCGTAAAATCGTGTTTTCTCCACTTTGTTCAAAGTGCGGAAAAGGTCTATAAATGGACGTATCACACCTTAATACACCTTTAAATATCAATAAAAGTGAGTTTACGTTAAGTCAAGAAATAAGAATTTTTACTCACTAGTGAACGTAAAATCGTGTTTTCTCGACTTTGTTCAAAGTGCGGAAAAGGCACATAAATAGACGAATCACACCTTAATACACCTTTAAATATCAATAAAAGTGAGTTTACGTTAAGTCAAGAAATAAGAATTTTTACTCACTAGTGAGCGTAAAATCGTGTTTTCTCGACATTGTTCAAAGTGCGGAAAAGGCCTATAAATCGACGTATCACACCTTAATACACCTTTAAATATCAATAAAAGTGAGTTTACATTAAGTCAAGAAATAAGAATTTTTACTCACTAGTGAGCGTAAAATCGTGTTTTCTCGACTTTGTTCAAAGTGCGGAAAATGCATATAAATGGACGTATCACATCTTAATACACCTTTAGATATCAATAATAGTGAGTTTACGTTAAGTCAACAAATAAGAGTTTTTACTCACTAGTGAGCGTAAAATCGTGTTTTCTCGACTTTGTTCAAAGTGCGGAAAAGGTCTATAAATGGACGTATCACACCTTAATACACCTTTAAATATCAATAAAAGTGAGTTTACGTTAAGTCAAGAAATAAGAATTTTTACTCACTAGTGAGCGTAAAATCGTGTTTTCTCGACTTTTTTCAAAGTGCGGAAAAGGCATATAAATGGACGTATCACATCTTAATACACCTTTAGATATCAATAATAGTGAGTTTACGTTAAGTCAAGAAATACGAACTTTTACTCACTAGTGAGCGTAAAATCGTGTTTTCTCGACTTTGTTCAAAGTGCGGAAAAGGCATATAAATGGACGTATCACACCTTAATACACCTATAAATATCAATAATAGTGAGTTTACGTGTCAAGAAATAAGAAATTTTACTCAGTACTTAGCGTAAAATCGTGTTTTCTCGACTTTGTTCAAAGTGCGGAAAAGGCATATAAATGGACGTATCACACCTTAATAAACCTTTAAAAATCAATAAAAGTGAGTTTACGTTAAGTCAAGAAATAAGAATTTTTACTCACTAGTGAGCGTAAAATCGTGTTTTCTCGACTTTGTTCAAAGTGCGGAAAAGGCCTATAAATCGACGTATCACACCTTAATACACCTTTAAATATCAATAAAAGTGAGTTTACATTAAGTCAACAAATAAGAATTTTTACTCACTAGTGAGCGTAAAATCGTGTTTTCTCGACTTTGTTCAAAGTGCGGAAAAGGCACATAAATGGACGAATCACACCTTAATACACCTTTAAATATCAATAAAAGTGAGTTTACGTTAAGTCAAGAAATAAGAATTTTTACTCACTAGTGAGCGTAAAATCGTGTTTTCTCGACTTTGTTCAAAGTGCGGAAAAGGCCTATAAATGGACGTATCACACCTTAATACACCTTTAAATATTAATAATAGTGAGTTTACGTTAAGTCAAGAAATAAGAAATTTTACTCACTAGTGAGCGTAAAATCGTGCTTTCTCGACTTTGTTCAAAGTGCGGAAAAGGCATATAAATGGACGTATCACACCTTATTACACCTTTAAATATCAATAAAAGTGAGTTTACGTTAAGTCAAGAAATACGAATTTTTACTCACTAGTGAGCGTAAAATCGTGTTTTCTCGACTTTGTTCAAAGTGCGGAAAAGGCATATAAATGGACGTATCACACCTTAATACACATTTAAATATCAATAAAAGTGAGTTTACGTTAAGTCAAGAAATACGAATTTTTACTCAGTAGTGAGCGTAAAATCGTGTTTTCTCGACTTTGTTCAAAGTGCGGAAAAGGTCTATAAATGGACGTATCACACCTTAATACACCTTTAAATATCAATAAAAGTGAGTTTACGTTAAGTCAAGAAATACGAATTTTTACTCACTAGTCAGCGTAAAATCGTGTTTTCTCGACTTTGTTCAAAGTGCGGAAAAGGCATATAAATGGACGTATCACACCTTAATACACCCCTAAATATCAATAAAAGTGAGTTTACGTTAAGTCAAGAAATAAGAAATTTTACTCACTAGTGAGCGTAAAATCGTGTTTTCTCGACTTTGTTCAAAGTGCGGAAAAGGTCTATAAATGGACGTATCACACCTTAATACACCTTTAAATATCAATAAAAGTGAGTTTACGTTAAGTCAAGAAATAAGAATTTTTACTCACTAGTGAACGTAAAATCGTGTTTTCTCGACTTTGTTCAAAGTGCGGAAAAGGCACATAAATAGACGAATCACACCTTAATACACCTTTAAATATCAATAAAAGTGAGTTTACGTTAAGTCAAGAAATAAGAATTTTTACTCACTAGTGAGCGTAAAATCGTGTTTTCTCGACTTTGTTCAAAGTGCGGAAAAGGTCTATAAATGGACGTATCACACCTTAATACACCTTTAAATATCAATAAAAGTGAGTTTACGTTAAGTCAAGAAATAAGAATTTTTACTCACTAGTGAGCGTAAAATCGTGTTTTCTCGACTTTGTTCAAAGTGCGGAAAAGGCATATAAATGGACGTATCACACCTTAATACACCTATAAATATCAATAATAGTGAGTTTACGTTGTCAAGAAATAAGAAATTTTACTCAGTACTGAGCGTAAAATCGTGTTTTCTCGACTTTGTTCAAAGTGCGGAAAAGGCATATAAATGGACGTATCACACCTTAATAAATCTTTAAAAATCAATAAAAGTGAGTTTACGTTAAGTCAACAAATAAGAATTTTTACTCACTAGTGAGCGTAAAATCGTGTTTTCTCGACTTTGTTCAAAGTGCGGATAGGGCACACAAATGGACGAATCACACCTTAATACACCTTTAAATATCAATAAAAGTGAGTTTACGTTAAGTCAAGAAATAAGAATTTTTACTCACTAGTAAGCGTAAAATCGTGTTTTCTCGACTTTGTTCAAAGTGCGGAAAAGGCCTATAAATGAACGTATCACACCTTAATACACCTTTAAATATCAATAATAGTGAGTTTACGTTAAGTCAAGAAATAAGAAATTTTACTCACTAGTGAGCGTAAAATCGTGCTTTCTCGACTTTGTTCAAAGTGCGGAAAAGGCATATAAATGGACGTATCACACCTTAATACACCTTTAAATATCAATAAAAGTGAGTTTACGTTAGGTCAAGAAATAAGAATTTTTCTTACTAGTGAGCGTAAAATCGTGTTTTCTCGACTTTGTTCAAAGTGCGGAAAAGGCATATAAATGGACGTATCACACCTTAATACGACTTTAAATATCAATAAAAGTGAGTTTACGTTAAGTCAAGAAATACGAATTTTTACTCACTAGTGAGCGTAAAATCGTGTTTTCTCGACTTTGTTCAAAGTGCGGAAAAGGTCTATAAATGGACGTATTACACCTTAATACACCTTTAAATAGCAATAAAAGTGAGTTTACGTTAAGTCAAGAAATACGAATTTTTACTCACTAGTGAGCGTAAAATCGTGTTTTCTCGACTTTGTTCAAAGTGCGGAAAAGGCATATAAATGCACGTATCACACCTTAATACACCCCTAAATATCAATAAAAGTGAGTTTACGTTAAGTCAAGAAATAAGAAATTTTACTCACTAGTGAGCGTAAAATCGTGTTTTCTCCACTTTGTTCAAAGTGCGGAAAAGGTCTATAAATGGACGTATCACACCTTAATACACCTTTAAATATCAATAAAAGTGAGTTTACGTTAAGTCAAGAAATAAGAATTTTTACTCACTAGTGAACGTAAAATCGTGTTTTCTCGACTTTGTTCAAAGTGCGGAAAAGGCACATAAATAGACGAATCACACCTTAATACACCTTTAAATATCAATAAAAGTGAGTTTACGTTAAGTCAAGAAATAAGAATTTTTACTCACTAGTGAGCGTAAAATCGTGTTTTCTCGACATTGTTCAAAGTGCGGAAAAGGCCTATAAATCGACGTATCACACCTTAATACACCTTTAAATATCAATAAAAGTGAGTTTACATTAAGTCAAGAAATAAGAATTTTTACTCACTAGTGAGCGTAAAATCGTGTTTTCTCGACTTTGTTCAAAGTGCGGAAAATGCATATAAATGGACGTATCACATCTTAATACACCTTTAGATATCAATAATAGTGAGTTTACGTTAAGTCAAGAAATAAGAAATTTTACTCACTAGTGAGCGTAAAATCGTGTTTTCTCGACTTTGTTCAAAGTGCGGAAAAGGCATATAAATGGACATAATACACCTTAATACACCTATAAATATCAATAATAGTGAGTTTACGTTAAGTCAAGAAATAAGAATTTTTACTCACTAGTGAACGTAAAATCGTGTTTTCTCGACTTTGTTCAAAGTGCGGAAAAGGCCTATAAATCGACGTATCACACCGTAATATACCTTTAAATATCAATAAAAGTGAGTTTACGTTAAGTCAAGAAATAAGAATTTTTACTCACTAGTGAGCGTAAAATCGTGTTTTCTCGACTTTGTTCAAAGTGCGGAAAAGGCATATAAATGGACGAATCACACCTTAATACACCTTTAAATATCAATAAAAGTGAGTTTACGTTAAGTCAAGAAATACGAATTTTTACTCACTAGTGAGCGTAAAATCGTGTTTTCTCGACTTTGTTCAAAGTGCGGAAAAGGCATATAAATGGACGTATCACACCTTAATACACCTTTAAATATCAATAAAAGTGAGTTTACGTTAAGTCAAGAAATAAGAATTTTTACTCACTAGTGAGCGTAAAATCGTGTTTTCTCGACTTTGTTCAAAGTGCGGAAAAGGCATATAAATGGACGTATCACACCTTAATACACCCCTAAATATCAATAAAAGTGAGTTTACGTTAAGTCAAGAAATACGAATTTTTACTCACTAGTGAGCGTAAAATCGTGTTTTCTCGACTTTGGTTAAAGTGCGGAAAAGGCATATAAATGGACGTATCACACCTCAATACACCTTTAAATATCAATAAAAGTGAGTTTACGTTAAGTCAAGAAATACGAATTTTTACTCGCTAGTGAGCGTAATATCGTGTTTTCTCGACTTTGTTCAAAGTGCGTAAAAGGCATATAAATGGACGTATCACACCTTAATACACCTTTAAATATCAATAAATGTGAGTTTACATTAAGTCAACAAATAAGAATTTTTACTCACTAGTGAGCGTAAAATCGTGTTTTCTCGACTTTGTTCAAAGTGCGGAAAAGGTCTATAAATGGACGTATCACACCTTAATACACCTTTAAATATCAATAAAAGTGAGTTTACGTTAAGTCAAGAAATAAGAATTTTTACTCACTAGTGAGCGTAAAATCGTGTTTTCTCGACTTTTTTCAAAGTGCGGAAAAGGCATATAAATGGACGTATCACATCTTAATACACCTTTAGATATCAATAATAGTGAGTTTACGTTAAGTCAAGAAATACGAACTTTTACTCACTAGTGAGCGTAAAATCGTGTTTTCTCGACTTTGTTCAAAGTGCGGAAAAGGCATATAAATGGACGTATCACACCTTAATACACCTATAAATATCAATAATAGTGAGTTTACGTGTCAAGAAATAAGAAATGTTACTCAGTACTTAGCGTAAAATCGTGTTTTCTCGACTTTGTTCAAAGTGCGGAAAAGGCATATAAATGGACGTATCACACCTTAATAAACCTTTAAAAATCAATAAAAGTGAGTTTACGTTAAGTCAAGAAATAAGAATTTTTACTCACTAGTGAGCGTAAAATCGTGTTTTCTCGACTTTGTTCAAAGTGCGGAAAAGGCCTATAAATCGACGTATCACACCTTAATACACCTTTAAATATCAATAAAAGTGAGTTTACATTAAGTCAACAAATAAGAATTTTTACTCACTAGTGAGCGTAAAATCGTGTTTTCTCGACTTTGTTCAAAGTGCGGAAAAGGCATATAAATGGACGTATCACACCTTAATACACATTTAAATATCAATAAAAGTGAGTTTACGTTAAGTCAAGAAATAAGAATTTTTACTCACTAGTCAGCGTAAAATCGTGTTTTCTCGACTTTGTTCAAAGTGCGGAAAAGGCATATAAATGGACGTATCACACCTTAATACACCCCTAAATATCAATAAAAGTGAGTTTACGTTAAGTCAAGAAATAAGAAATTTTACTCACTAGTGAGCGTAAAATCGTGTTTTCTCGACTTTGTTCAAAGTGCGGAAAAGGTCTATAAATGGACGTATCACACCTTAATACACCTTTAAATATCAATAAAAGTGAGTTTACGTTAAGTCAAGAAATAAGAATTTTTACTCACTAGTGAACGTAAAATCGTGTTTTCTCGACTTTGTTCAAAGTGCGGAAAAGGCACATAAATAGACGAATCACACCTTAATACACCTTTAAATATCAATAAAAGTGAGTTTACGTTAAGTCAAGAAATAAGAATTTTTACTCACTAGTGAGCGTAAAATCGTGTTTTCTCGACTTTGTTCAAAGTGCGGAAAAGTCTATAAATGGACATATCACACCTTAATACACCTTTAAATATCAATAAAAGTGAGTTTACGTTAAGTCAAGAAATAAGAATTTTTACTCACTAGTGAGCGTAAAATCGTGTTTTCTCGACTTTTTTCAAAGTGCGGAAAAGGCATATAAATGGACGTATCACATCTTAATACACCTTTAGATATCAATAATAGTGAGTTTACGTTAAGTCAAGAAATACGAATTTTTACTCACTAGTGAGCGTAAAATCGTGTTTTCTCGACTTTGTTCAAAGTGCGGAAAAGGCATATAAATGGACGTATCACACCTTAATACACCTATAAATATCAATAATAGTGAGTTTACGTTGTCAAGAAATAAGAAATTTTACTCAGTACTGAGCGTAAAATCGTGTTTTCTCGACTTTGTTCAAAGTGCGGAAAAGGTCTATAAATGGACGTATCACACCTTAATACACCTTTAAATATCAATAAAAGTGAGTTTACGTTAAGTCAAGAAATAAGAATTTTTACTCACTAGTGAACGTAAAATCGTGTTTTCTCGACTTTGTTCAAAGTGCGGAAAAGGCACATAAATAGACGAATCACACCTTAATACACCTTTAAATATCAATAAAAGTGAGTTTACGTTAAGTCAAGAAATAAGAATTTTTACTCACTAGTGAGCGTAAAATCGTGTTTTCTCGACTTTGTTCAAAGTGCGGAAAAGGTCTATAAATGGACGTATCACACCTTAATACACCTTTAAATATCAATAAAAGTGAGTTTACGTTAAGTCAAGAAATAAGAATTTTTACTCACTAGTGAGCGTAAAATCGTGTTTTCTCGACTTTGTTCAAAGTGCGGAAAAGGCATATAAATGGACGTATCACACCTTAATACACCTATAAATATCAATAATAGTGAGTTTACGTTGTCAAGAAATAAGAAATTTTACTCAGTACTGAGCGTAAAATCGTGTTTTCTCGACTTTGTTCAAAGTGCGGAAAAGGCATATAAATGGACGTATCACACCTTAATAAATCTTTAAAAATCAATAAAAGTGAGTTTACGTTAAGTCAAGAAATAAGAATTTTTACTCACTAGTGAGCGTAAAATCGTGTTTTCTCGACTTTGTTCAAAGTGCGGAAAAGGCCTATAAACCGACGTATCACACCTTAATACACCTTTAAATATCAATAAAAGTAAGTTTACATTAAGTCAACAAATAAGAATTTTTACTCACTAGTGAGCGTAAAATCGTGTTTTCTCGACTTTGTTCAAAGTGCGGATAGGGCACACAAATGGACGAATCACACCTTAATACACCTTTAAATATCAATAAAAGTGAGTTTACGTTAAGTCAAGAAATAAGAATTTTTACTCACTAGTAAGCGTAAAATCGTGTTTTCTCGACTTTGTTCAAAGTGCGGAAAAGGCCTATAAATGAACGTATCACACCTTAATACACCTTTAAATATCAATAATAGTGAGTTTACGTTAAGTCAAGAAATAAGAAATTTTACTCACTAGTGAGCGTAAAATCGTGCTTTCTCGACTTTGTTCAAAGTGCGGAAAAGGCATATAAATGGACGTATCACACCTTAATACACCTTTAAATATCAATAAAAGTGAGTTTACGTTAAGTCAAGAAATAAGAATTTTTCTTACTAGTGAGCGTAAAATCGTGTTTTCTCGACTTTGTTCAAAGTGCGGAAAAGGCATATAAATGGACGTATCACACCTTAATACGACTTTAAATATCAATAAAAGTGAGTTTACGTTAAGTCAAGAAATACGAATTTTTACTCACTAGTGAGCGTAAAATCGTGTTTTCTCGACTTTGTTCAAAGTGCGGAAAAGGTCTATAAATGGACGTATTACACCTTAATACACCTTTAAATAGCAATAAAAGTGAGTTTACGTTAAGTCAAGAAATACGAATTTTTACTCACTAGTGAGCGTAAAATCGTGTTTTCTCGACTTTGTTCAAAGTGCGGAAAAGGCATATAAATGCACGTATCACACCTTAATACACCCCTAAATATCAATAAAAGTGAGTTTACGTTAAGTCAAGAAATAAGAAATTTTACTCACTAGTGAGCGTAAAATCGTGTTTTTTCCGCTTTGTTCAAAGTGCGGAAAAGGTCTATAAATGGACGTATCACACCTTAATACACCTTTAAATATCAATAAAAGTGAGTTTACGTTAAGTCAAGAAATAAGAATTTTTACTCACTAGTGAACGTAAAATCGTGTTTTCTCGACTTTGTTCAAAGTGCGGAAAAGGCACATAAATAGACGAATCACACCTTAATACACCTTTAAATATCAATAAAAGTGAGTTTACGTTAAGTCAAGAAATAAGAATTTTTACTCACTAGTGAGCGTAAAATCGTGTTTTCTCGACATTGTTCAAAGTGCGGAAAAGGCCTATAAATCGACGTATCACACCTTAATACACCTTTAAATATCAATAAAAGTGAGTTTACATTAAGTCAAGAAATAAGAATTTTTACTCACTAGTGAGCGTAAAATCGTGTTTTCTCGACTTTGTTCAAAGTGCGGAAAATGCATATAAATGGACGTATCACATCTTAATACACCTTTAGATATCAATAATAGTGAGTTTACGTTAAGTCAAGAAATAAGAAATTTTACTCACTAGTGAGCGTAAAATCGTGTTTTCTCGACTTTGTTCAAAGTGCGGAAAAGGCATATAAATGGACATAATACACCTTAATACACCTATAAATATCAATAATAGTGAGTTTACGTTAAGTCAAGAAATAAGAATTTTTACTCACTAGTGAACGTAAAATCGTGTTTTCTCGACTTTGTTCAAAGTGCGGAAAAGGCCTATAAATCGACGTATCACACCGTAATATACCTTTAAATATCAATAAAAGTGAGTTTACGTTAAGTCAAGAAATAAGAATTTTTACTCACTAGTGAGCGTAAAATCGTGTTTTCTCGACTTTGTTCAAAGTGCGGAAAAGGCATATAAATGGACGAATCACACCTTAATACACCTTTAAATATCAATAAAAGTGAGTTTACGTTAAGTCAAGAAATACGAATTTTTACTCACTAGTGAGCGTAAAATCGTGTTTTCTCGACTTTGTTCAAAGTGCGGAAAAGGCATATAAATGGACGTATCACACCTTAATACACCTTTAAATATCAATAAAAGTGAGTTTACGTTAAGTCAAGAAATAAGAATTTTTACTCACTAGTGAGCGTAAAATCGTGTTTTCTCGACTTTGTTCAAAGTGCGGAAAAGGCATATAAATGGACGTATCACACCTTAATACACCCCTAAATATCAATAAAAGTGAGTTTACGTTAAGTCAAGAAATACGAATTTTTACTCACTAGTGAGCGTAAAATCGTGTTTTCTCGACTTTGGTTAAAGTGCGGAAAAGGCATATAAATGGACGTATCACACCTCAATACACCTTTAAATATCAATAAAAGTGAGTTTACGTTAAGTCAAGAAATACGAATTTTTACTCGCTAGTGAGCGTAATATCGTGTTTTCTCGACTTTGTTCAAAGTGCGTAAAAGGCATATAAATGGACGTATCACACCTTAATACACCTTTAAATATCAATAAATGTGAGTTTACATTAAGTCAACAAATAAGAATTTTTACTCACTAGTGAGCGTAAAATCGTGTTTTCTCGACTTTGTTCAAAGTGCGGAAAAGGTCTATAAATGGACGTATCACACCTTAATACACCTTTAAATATCAATAAAAGTGAGTTTACGTTAAGTCAAGAAATAAGAATTTTTACTCACTAGTGAGCGTAAAATCGTGTTTTCTCGACTTTTTTCAAAGTGCGGAAAAGGCATATAAATGGACGTATCACATCTTAATACACCTTTAGATATCAATAATAGTGAGTTTACGTTAAGTCAAGAAATACGAACTTTTACTCACTAGTGAGCGTAAAATCGTGTTTTCTCGACTTTGTTCAAAGTGCGGAAAAGGCATATAAATGGACGTATCACACCTTAATACACCTATAAATATCAATAATAGTGAGTTTACGTGTCAAGAAATAAGAAATGTTACTCAGTACTTAGCGTAAAATCGTGTTTTCTCGACTTTGTTCAAAGTGCGGAAAAGGCATATAAATGGACGTATCACACCTTAATAAACCTTTAAAAATCAATAAAAGTGAGTTTACGTTAAGTCAAGAAATAAGAATTTTTACTCACTAGTGAGCGTAAAATCGTGTTTTCTCGACTTTGTTCAAAGTGCGGAAAAGGCCTATAAATCGACGTATCACACCTTAATACACCTTTAAATATCAATAAAAGTGAGTTTACATTAAGTCAACAAATAAGAATTTTTACTCACTAGTGTGCGTAAAATCGTGTTTTCTCGACTTTGTTCAAAGTGCGGAAAAGGCATATAAATGGACGTATCACACCTTAATACACATTTAAATATCAATAAAAGTGAGTTTACGTTAAGTCAAGAAATAAGAATTTTTACTCACTAGTCAGCGTAAAATCGTGTTTTCTCGACTTTGTTCAAAGTGCGGAAAAGGCATATAAATGGACGTATCACACCTTAATACACCCCTAAATATCAATAAAAGTGAGTTTACGTTAAGTCAAGAAATAAGAAATTTTACTCACTAGTGAGCGTAAAATCGTGTTTTCTCGACTTTGTTCAAAGTGCGGAAAAGGTCTATAAATGGACGTATCACACCTTAATACACCTTTAAATATCAATAAAAGTGAGTTTACGTTAAGTCAAGAAATAAGAATTTTTACTCACTAGTGAACGTAAAATCGTGTTTTCTCGACTTTGTTCAAAGTGCGGAAAAGGCACATAAATAGACGAATCACACCTTAATACACCTTTAAATATCAATAAAAGTGAGTTTACGTTAAGTCAAGAAATAAGAATTTTTACTCACTAGTGAGCGTAAAATCGTGTTTTCTCGACTTTGTTCAAAGTGCGGAAAAGTCTATAAATGGACGTATCACACCTTAATACACCTTTAAATATCAATAAAAGTGAGTTTACGTTAAGTCAAGAAATAAGAATTTTTACTCACTAGTGAGCGTAAAATCGTGTTTTCTCGACTTTTTTCAAAGTGCGGAAAAGGCATATAAATGGACGTATCACATCTTAATACACCTTTAGATATCAATAATAGTGAGTTTACGTTAAGTCAAGAAATACGAATTTTTACTCACTAGTGAGCGTAAAATCGTGTTTTCTCGACTTTGTTCAAAGTGCGGAAAAGGCATATAAATGGACGTATCACACCTTAATACACCTATAAATATCAATAATAGTGAGTTTACGTTGTCAAGAAATAAGAAATTTTACTCAGTACTGAGCGTAAAATCGTGTTTTCTCGACTTTGTTCAAAGTGCGGAAAAGGCATATAAATGGACGTATCACACCTTAATAAATCTTTAAAAATCAATAAAAGTGAGCTTACGTTAAGTCAAGAAATAAGAATTTTTACTCACTAGTGAGCGTAAAATCGTGTTTTCTCGACTTTGTTCAAAGTGCGGAAAAGGCACATAAATGGACGAATCACACCTTAATACACCTTTAAATATCAATAAAAGTGAGTTTACGTTAAGTCAAGAAATAAGAATTTTTACTCACTAGTGAGCGTAAAATCGTGTTTTCTCGACTTTGTTCAAAGTGCGGAAAAGGCCTATAAATGGACGTATCACACCTTAATACACCTTTAAATATCAATAATAGTGAGTTTACGTTAAGTCAAGAAATAAGAAATTTTACTCACTAGTGAGCGTAAAATCGTGTTTTCTCGACTTTGTTCAAAGTGCGGAAAAGGTCTATAAATGGACGTATCACACCTTAATACACCTTTAAATAGCAATAAAAGTGAGTTTACGTTAAGTCAAGAAATACGAATTTTTACTCACTAGTGAGCGTAAAATCGTGTTTTCTCGACTTTGTTCAAAGTGCGGAAAAGGCATATAAATGGACGTATCACACCTTAATACACCCCTAAATATCAATAAAAGTGAGTTTACGTTAAGTCAAGAAATAAGAAATTTTACTCACTAGTGAGCGTAAAATCGTGTTTTCTCCACTTTGTTCAAAGTGCGGAAAAGGTCTATAAATGGACGTATCACACCTTAATACACCTTTAAATATCAATAAAAGTGAGTTTACGTTAAGTCAAGAAATAAGAATTTTTACTCACTAGTGAACGTAAAATCGTGTTTTCTCGACTTTGTTCAAAGTGCGGAAAAGGCACATAAATAGACGAATCACACCTTAATACACCTTTAAATATCAATAAAAGTGAGTTTACGTTAAGTCAAGAAATAAGAATTTTTACTCACTAGTGAGCGTAAAATCGTGTTTTCTCGACATTGTTCAAAGTGCGGAAAAGGCCTATAAATCGACGTATCACACCTTAATACACCTTTAAATATCAATAAAAGTGAGTTTACATTAAGTCAAGAAATAAGAATTTTTACTCACTAGTGAGCGTAAAATCGTGTTTTCTCGACTTTGTTCAAAGTGCGGAAAATGCATATAAATGGACGTATCACATCTTAATACACCTTTAGATATCAATAATAGTGAGTTTACGTTAAGTCAACAAATAAGAATTTTTACTCACTAGTGAGCGTAAAATCGTGTTTTCTCGACTTTGTTCAAAGTGCGGAAAAGGTCTATAAATGGACGTATCACACCTTAATACACCTTTAAATATCAATAAAAGTGAGTTTACGTTAAGTCAAGAAATAAGAATTTTTACTCACTAGTGAGCGTAAAATCGTGTTTTCTCGACTTTTTTCAAAGTGCGGAAAAGGCATATAAATGGACGTATCACATCTTAATACACCTTTAGATATCAATAATAGTGAGTTTACGTTAAGTCAAGAAATACGAACTTTTACTCACTAGTGAGCGTAAAATCGTGTTTTCTCGACTTTGTTCAAAGTGCGGAAAAGGCATATAAATGGACGTATCACACCTTAATACACCTATAAATATCAATAATAGTGAGTTTACGTGTCAAGAAATAAGAAATTTTACTCAGTACTTAGCGTAAAATCGTGTTTTCTCGACTTTGTTCAAAGTGCGGAAAAGGCATATAAATGGACGTATCACACCTTAATAAACCTTTAAAAATCAATAAAAGTGAGTTTACGTTAAGTCAAGAAATAAGAATT
This sequence comes from Deroplatys truncata, assembly GCA_030765065.1. NCBI lineage: Eukaryota > Metazoa > Arthropoda > Insecta > Mantodea > Mantidae > Deroplatys > Deroplatys truncata. Next base: position 23,037 of record JAUKNL010000069.1, read on the forward strand.
TTTACTCACTAGTGAGCGTAAAATCGTGTTTTCTCGACTTTGTTCAAAGTGCGGAAAAGGCCTATAAATCGACGTATCACACCTTAATACACCTTTAAATATCAATAAAAGTGAGTTTACATTAAGTCAACAAATAAGAATTTTTACTCACTAGTGAGCGTAAAATCGTGTTTTCTCGACTTTGTTCAAAGTGCGGAAAAGGCACATAAATGGACGAATCACACCTTAATACACCTTTAAATATCAATAAAAGTGAGTTTACGTTAAGTCAAGAAATAAGAATTTTTACTCACTAGTGAGCGTAAAATCGTGTTTTCTCGACTTTGTTCAAAGTGCGGAAAAGGCCTATAAATGGACGTATCACACCTTAATACACCTTTAAATATCAATAATAGTGAGTTTACGTTAAGTCAAGAAATAAGAAATTTTACTCACTAGTGAGCGTAAAATCGTGCTTTCTCGACTTTGTTCAAAGTGCGGAAAAGGCATATAAATGGACGTATCACACCTTATTACACCTTTAAATATCAATAAAAGTGAGTTTACGTTAAGTCAAGAAATACGAATTTTTACTCACTAGTGAGCGTAAAATCGTGTTTTCTCGACTTTGTTCAAAGTGCGGAAAAGGCATATAAATGGACGTATCACACCTTAATACACATTTAAATATCAATAAAAGTGAGTTTACGTTAAGTCAAGAAATACGAATTTTTACTCAGTAGTGAGCGTAAAATCGTGTTTTCTCGACTTTGTTCAAAGTGCGGAAAAGGTCTATAAATGGACGTATCACACCTTAATACACCTTTAAATATCAATAAAAGTGAGTTTACGTTAAGTCAAGAAATACGAATTTTTACTCACTAGTCAGCGTAAAATCGTGTTTTCTCGACTTTGTTCAAAGTGCGGAAAAGGCATATAAATGGACGTATCACACCTTAATACACCCCTAAATATCAATAAAAGTGAGTTTACGTTAAGTCAAGAAATAAGAAATTTTACTCACTAGTGAGCGTAAAATCGTGTTTTCTCGACTTTGTTCAAAGTGCGGAAAAGGTCTATAAATGGACGTATCACACCTTAATACACCTTTAAATATCAATAAAAGTGAGTTTACGTTAAGTCAAGAAATAAGAATTTTTACTCACTAGTGAACGTAAAATCGTGTTTTCTCGACTTTGTTCAAAGTGCGGAAAAGGCACATAAATAGACGAATCACACCTTAATACACCTTTAAATATCAATAAAAGTGACTTTACGTTAAGTCAAGAAATAAGAATTTTTACTCACTAGTGAGCGTAAAATCGTGTTTTCTCGACTTTGTTCAAAGTGCGGAAAAGGTCTATAAATGGACGTATCACACCTTAATACACCTTTAAATATCAATAAAAGTGAGTTTACGTTAAGTCAAGAAATAAGAATTTTTACTCACTAGTGAGCGTAAAATCGTGTTTTCTCGACTTTGTTCAAAGTGCGGAAAAGGCATATAAATGGACGTATCACACCTTAATACACCTATAAATATCAATAATAGTGAGTTTACGTTGTCAAGAAATAAGAAATTTTACTCAGTACTGAGCGTAAAATCGTGTTTTCTCGACTTTGTTCAAAGTGCGGAAAAGGCATATAAATGGACGTATCACACCTTAATAAATCTTTAAAAATCAATAAAAGTGAGTTTACGTTAAGTCAAGAAATAAGAATTTTTACTCACTAGTGAGCGTAAAATCGTGTTTTCTCGACTTTGTTCAAAGTGCGGAAAAGGCCTATAAACCGACGTATCACACCTTAATACACCTTTAAATATCAATAAAAGTGAGTTTACATTAAGTCAACAAATAAGAATTTTTACTCACTAGTGAGCGTAAAATCGTGTTTTCTCGACTTTGTTCAAAGTGCGGAAAAGGCACATAAATGGACGAATCACACCTTAATACACCTTTAAATATCAATAAAAGTGAGTTTACGTTAAGTCAAGAAATAAGAATTTTTACTCACTAGTAGGCGTAAAATCTTGTTTTCTCGACTTTGTTCAAAGTGCGGAAAAGGCCTATAAATGAACGTATCACACCTTAATACACCTTTAAATATCAATAATAGTGAGTTTACGTTAAGTCAAGAAATAAGAAATTTTACTCACTAGTGAGCGTAAAATCGTGCTTTCTCGACTTTGTTCAAAGTGCGGAAAAGGCATATAAATGGACGTATCACACCTTAATACACCTTTAAATATCAATAAAAGTGAGTTTACGTTAAGTCAAGAAATAAGAATTTTTCTTACTAGTGAGCGTAAAATCGTGTTTTCTCGACTTTGTTCAAAGTGCGGAAAAGGCATATAAATGGACGTATCACACCTTAATACGACTTTAAATATCAATAAAAGTGAGTTTACGTTAAGTCAAGAAATACGAATTTTTACTCACTAGTGAGCGTAAAATCGTGTTTTCTCGACTTTGTTCAAAGTGCGGAAAAGGTCTATAAATGGACGTATCACACCTTAATACACCTTTAAATATCAATAAAAGTGAGTTTACGTTAAGTCAAGAAATAAGAATTTTTACTCACTAGTGAACGTAAAATCGTGTTTTCTCGACTTTGTTCAAAGTGCGGAAAAGGCACATAAATAGACGAATCACACCTTAATACACCTTTAAATATCAATAAAAGTGAGTTTACGTTAAGTCAAGAAATAAGAATTTTTACTCACTAGTGAGCGTAAAATCGTGTTTTCTCGACATTGTTCAAAGTGCGGAAAAGGCCTATAAATCGACGTATCACACCTTAATACACCTTTAAATATCAATAAAAGTGAGTTTACATTAAGTCAAGAAATAAGAATTTTTACTCACTAGTGAGCGTAAAATCGTGTTTTCTCGACTTTGTTCAAAGTGCGGAAAATGCATATAAATGGACGTATCACATCTTAATACACCTTTAGATATCAATAATAGTGAGTTTACGTTAAGTCAAGAAATAAGAAATTTTACTCACTAGTGAGCGTAAAATCGTGTTTTCTCGACTTTGTTCAAAGTGCGGAAAAGGCATATAAATGGACATAATACACCTTAATACACCTATAAATATCAATAATAGTGAGTTTACGTTAAGTCAAGAATTAAGAATTTTTACTCACTAGTGAGCGTAAAATCGTGTTTTCTCGACTTTGTTCAAAGTGCGGAAAAGGCCTATAAATCGACGTATCACACCATAATATACCTTTAAATATCAATAAAAGTGAGTTTACGTTAAGTCAAGAAATAAGAATTTTTACTCACTAGTGAGCGTAAAATCGTGTTTTCTCGACTTTGTTCAAAGTGCGGAAAAGGCATATAAATGGACGAATCACACCTTAATACACCTTTAAATATCAATAAAAGTGAGTTTACGTTAAGTCAAGAAATAAGAATTTTTACTCACTAGTGAGCGAAAATCGTGTTTTCTCGACTTTGTTCAAAGTGCGGAAAAGGCCTATAAATGGACGTATCACACCTTAATACACCTTTAAATATCAATAATAGTGAGTTTACGTTAATTCAAGAAATAAGAAATTTTACTCACTAGTGAGCGTAAAATCGTGCTTTCTCGACTTTGTTCAAAGTGCGGAAAAGGCATATAAATGGACGTATCACACCTTAATACACCTTTAAATATCAATAAAAGTGAGTTTACGTTAAGTCAAGAAATAAGAATTTTTACTCACTAGTGAGCGTAAAATCGTGTTTTCTCGACTTTGTTTAAAGTGCGGAAGAGGCATATAAATGGACGTATCACACCTTAATACACCTTTAAATATCAATAAAAGTGAGTTTACGTTAAGTCAAGAAATACGAATTCTTACTCACTAGTGAGCGTAAAATCGTGTTTTCTCGACTTTGTTCAAAGTGCGGAAAAGGCATATAAATGCAAGTATCACACCTTAATACACCTTTAAAAATCAATAAATGTGAGTTTACGTTAAGTCAAGAAATAAGAATTTTTACTCACTAGTGAGCGTAATATCGTGTTTTCTCGACTTTGTTCAAAGTGCGGAAAAGGTCTATAAATGGACGTATCACACCTTAATACACCTTTAAATATCAATAAAAGTGAGTTTACGTTAAGTCAAGAAATAAGAATTTTTACTCAAAGTGCGGAAAAGGCATATAAATGGACGTATCACACCTTAATACACCTATAAATATCAATAATAGTTTACGTTAAGTCAAGAAATAAGAAATTTTACTCACTAGTTAGCGTAAAATCGTGTTTTCTCGACTTTGTTCAAAGTGCGGAAAAGGCATATAAATGGACGTATCACACCTTAATACACCTTTAAAAATCAATAAAGGTGAGTTTACGTTAAGTCAAGAAATAAGAATTTTTACTCACTAGTGAGCGTAAAATCGTGCTTTCTCGACTTTGTTCAAAGTGCGGAAAACCCACATAAATAGACGAATCACACCTTAATACACCTTTAAATATCAATAAAAGTGAGTTTACGTTAAGTCAAGAAATAAGAATTTTTACCTACTAGTGAGCGTAAAATCGTGTTTTCTCGACTTTGTTCAAAGTGCGGAAAAGGCCTATAAATCGACGTATCACACCTTAATACACCTTTAAATATCAATAAAAGTGAGTTTACATTAATTCAAGAAATAAGAATTTTTACTCACTAGTGAACGTAAAATCGTGTTTTCTCGACTTTGTTCAAAGTGCGGAAAAGGCATATAAATGGACGTATCACACCTTAATACACCTTTAAATATCAATAAAAGTGAGTTTACGTTAAGTCAAGAAATACGAATTTTTACTCACTAGTGAGCGTAAAATCGTGTTTTCTCGACTTTGTTCAAAGTGCGGAAAAGGTCTATAAATAGACGTATCACACCTTAATACACCTTTAAATATCAATAAAAGTGAGTTTACGTTAAGTCAAGAAATACGAATTTTTACTCACTAGTGAGCGTAAAATCGTGTCTTCTCGACTTTGTTCAAAGTGCGGAAAAGGCATATAAATGGACGTATCACACCTTAATACACCCCTAAATATCAATAAAAGTGAGTTTACGTTAAGTCAAGAAATAAGAAATTTTACTCACTAGTGAGCGTAAAATCGTGTTTTCTCGACTTTGTTCAAAGTGCGGAAAAGGTCTATAAATGGACGTATCACACCTTAACACACCTTTAAATATCAATAAAAGTGAGTTTATGTTAAGTCAAGAAATAAGAATTTTTACTCACTAGTGAGCGTAAAATCGTGTTTTCTCGACTTTTTTCAAAGTGCGGAAAAGGCATATAAATGGACGTATCACATCTTAATACACCTTTAGATATCAATAATAGTGAGTTTACGTTAAGTCAAGAAATACGAATTTTTACTCACTAGTGAGCGTAAAATCGTGTTTTCTCGACTTTGTTCAAAGTGCGGAAAAGGTCTATAAATGGACGTATCACACCTTAATACACCTTTAAATATCAATAAAAGTGAGTTTACGTTAAGTCAAGAAATACGAATTTTTACTCACTAGTGAGCGTAAAATCGTGCTTTCTCGACTTTGTTCAAAGTGCGGAAAAGGCATATAAATGGACGTATCACACCTTAATACACCCCTAAATATCAATAAAAGTGAGTTTACGTTAAGTCAAGAAATAAGAAATTTTACTCACTAGTGAGCGTAAAATCGTGTTTTCTCGACTTTGTTCATAGTGCGGAAAAGGTCTATAAATGGACGTATCACACCTTAATACACCTTTAAATATCAATAAAAGTGAGTTTACGTTAAGTCAAGAAATAAGAATTTTTACTCACTAGTGAGCGTAAAATCGTGTTTTCTCGACTTTGTTAAAAGTGCGGAAGAGGCATATAAATGGACGTATCACACCTTAATACACCTTTAAATATCAATAAAAGTGAGTTTACGTTAAGTCAAGAAATACGAATTCTTACTCACTAGTGAGCGTAAAATCGTGTTTTCTCGACTTTGTTCAAAGTGCGGAAAAGGCATATAAATGGAAGTATCACACCTTAATACACCTTTAAAAATCAATAAATGTGAGTTTACGTTAAGTCAAGAAATAAGAATTTTTACTCACTAGTAAGCGTAATATCGTGTTTTCTCGACTTTGTTCAAAGTGCGGAAAAGGTCTATAAATGGACGTATCACACCTTAATACACCTTTAAATATCAATAAAAGTGAGTTTACGTTAAGTCAAGAAATAAGAATTTTTACTCAAAGTGCGGAAAAGGCATATAAATGGACGTATCACACCTTAATACACCTATAAATATCAATAATAGTTTACGTTAAGTCAAGAAATAAGAAATTTTACTCACTAGTTAGCGTAAAATCGTGTTTTCTCGACTTTGTTCAAAGTGCGGAAAAGGCATATAAATGGACGTATCACACCTTAATACACCTTTAAAAATCAATAAAAGTGAGTTTACGTTAAGTCAAGAAATAAGAATTTTTACTCACTAGTGAGCGTAAAATCGTGCTTTCTCGACTTTGTTCAAAGTGCGGAAAACCCACATAAATAGACGAATCACACCTTAATACACCTTTAAATATCAATAAAAGTGAGTTTACGTTAAGTCAAGAAATAAGAATTTTTACCTACTAGTGAGCGTAAAATCGTGTTTTCTCGACTTTGTTCAAAGTGCGGAAAAGGCATATAAATCGACGTATCACACCTTAATACACCTTTAAATATCAATAAAAGTGAGTTTACATTAATTCAAGAAATAAGAATTTTTACTCACTAGTGAGCGTAAAATCGTGTTTTCTCGACTTTGTTCAAAGTGCGGAAAAGGCATATAAATGGACGTATCACACCTTAATACACCTTTAAATATCAATAAAAGTGAGTTTACGTTAAGTCAAGAAATACGAATTTTTACTCACTAGTGAGCGTAAAATCGTGTTTTCTCGACTTTGTTCAAAGTGCGGAAAAGGTCTATAAATAGACGTATCACACCTTAATACACCTTTAAATATCAATAAAAGTGAGTTTACGTTAAGTCAAGAAATACGAATTTTTACTCACTAGTGAGCGTAAAATCGTGTTTTCTCGACTTTGTTCAAAGTGCGGAAAAGGCATATAAATGGACGTATCACACCTTAATACACCCCTAAATATCAATAAAAGTGAGTTTACGTTAAGTCAAGAAATAAGAAATTTTACTCACTAGTGAGCGTAAAATCGTGTTTTCTCGACTTTGTTCAAAGTGCGGAAAAGGTCTATAAATGGACGTATCACACCTTAATACACCTTTAAATATCAATAAAAGTGAGTTTACGTTAAGTCGAGAAATAAGAATTTTTACACACTAGTGAGCGTAAAATCGTGTTTTCTCGACTTTGTTCAAAGTACGGAAAAGGCATATAAATGGACGTATCACACCTTAATACACCTTTAAATATCAATAAAAGTGAGTTTACGTTAAGTCAAGAAATAAGAATTTTTACTCACTAGTGAGCGTAAAATCGTGTTTTCTCGACTTTGTTCAAAGTGCGGAAAAGGCATATAAATGGACGTATCACACCTTAATACACCTATAAATATCAATAATAGTGAGTTCACGTTGTCAAGAAATAAGAAATTTTACTCACTACTGAGCGTAAAATCGTGTTTTCTCGACTTTGTTCAAAGTGCGGAAAAGGTCTATAAATGGACGTATCACACCTTTATACACCTTTAAATATCAATAAAAGTGAGTTTACGTTAAGTCAAGAAATAAGAATTTTTACTCACTAGTGAGCGTAAAATCGTGTTTTCTCGACTTTGTTCAAAGTGCGGAAAAGGCACATAAATAGACGAATCACACCTTAATACACCTTTAAATATCAATAAAAGTGAGTTTACGTTAAGTCAAGAAATAAGAATTTTTACTCACTAGTGAGCGTAAAATCGTGTTTTCTCGACTTTGTTCAAAGTGCGGAAAAGGCCTATAAATCGACGTATCACACCTTAATACACCTTTAAATATAAATAAAAGTGAGTTTACATTAAGTCAACAAATAAGAATTTTTACTCACTAGTGAGCGTAAAATCGTGTTTTCTCGACTTTGTTCAAAGTGCGGAAAAGGCACATAAATGGACGAATCACACCTTAATACACCTTTAAATATCAATAAAAGTGAGTTTACATTAAGTCAACAAATAAGAATTTTTACTCACTAGTGAGCGTAAAATCGTGTTTTCTCGACTTTGTTCAAAGTGCGGAAAAGGCACATAAATGGACGAATCACACCTGAATACACCTTTAAATATCAATAATAGTGAGTTTACGTTAAGTCAAGAAATAAGAAATTTTACTCACTAGTGAGCGTAAAATCGTGTTTTCTCGACTTTGTTCAAAGTGCGAAAAACGCACATAAATAGACGAATCACACCTTAATACACCTTTAAATATCAATAAAAATGAGTTTACTTTAAGTCAAGAAATAAGAATTTTTACTCACTAGTGAGCGTAAAATCGTGTTTTCTCGACTTTGTTCAAAGTGCGGAAAAGGCCTATAAATCGACGTATCACACCTTAATACACCTTTAAATATCAATAAAAGTGAGTTTACGTTAAGTCAAGAAATACGAATTTTTACTCACTAGTGAGCGTAAAATCGTGTTTTCTCGACTTTGTTCAAAGTGCGGAAAAGGCATATAAATGGACGTATCACACCTTAATACACCCCTAAATATCAATAAAAGTGAGTTTACGTTAAGTCAAGAAATACGAATTTTTACTCACTAGTGAGCGTAAAATCGTGTTTTCTCGACTTTGTTCAAAGTGCGGAAAAGGCACATAAATGCACGAATCACACCTGAATACACCTTCAAATATCAATAATAGTGAGTTTACGTTAAGTCAAGAAATAAGAAATTTTACTCACTAGTGAGCGTAAAATCGTGCTTTCTCGACTTTGTTCAAAGTGCGGAAAAGGCATATAAATGGACGTATCACACCTTAATACACCTTTAAATATCAATAAAAGTGAGTTTACGTTAAGTCAAGAAATAAGAATTTTTACTCACTAGTGAGCGTAAAATCGTGTTTTCTCGACTTTGGTTAAAGTGCGGAAAAGGCATATAAATGGACGTATCACACCTCAATACACCTTTAAATATCAATAAAAGTGAGTTTACGTTAAGTCAAGAAATACGAATTTTTACTCACTAGTGAGCGTAATATAGTGTTTTCTCGACTTTGTTCAAAGTGCGTAAAAGGCATATAAATGGACGTATCACACCTTAATACACCTTTAAATATCAATAAATGTGAGTTTACATTAAGTCAACAAATAAGAATTTTTACTCACTAGTGAGCGTAAAATCGTGTTTTCTCGACTTTGTTCAAAGTGCGGAAAAGGTCTATAAATGAACGTATCACACCTTAATACACCTTTAAATATCAATAAAAGTGAGTTTACGTTAAGTCAAGAAATAAGAATTTTTACTCACTAGTGAGCGTAAAATCGTGTTTTCTCGACTTTTTTCAAAGTGCGGAAAAGGCATATAAATGGACGTATCACATCTTAATACACCTTTAGATATCAATAATAGTGAGTTTACGTTAAGTCAAGAAATACGAACTTTTACTCACTAGTGAGCGTAAAATCGTGTTTTCTCGACTTTGTTCAAAGTGCGGAAAAGGCATATAAATGGACGTATAACACCTTAATACACCTATAAATATCAATAATAGTGAGTTTACGTGTCAAGAAATAAGAAATTTTACTCAGTACTTAGCGTAAAATCGTGTTTTCTCGACTTTGTTCAAAGTGCGGAAAAGGCATATAAATGGACGTATCACACCTTAATAAACCTTTAAAAATCAATAAAATTGAGTTTACGTTAAGTCAAGAAATAAGAATTTTTACTCACTAGTGAGCGTAAAATCGTGTTTTCTCGACTTTGTTCAAAGTGCGGAAAAGGTCTATAAATAGACGTATCACACCTTAATACACCTTTAAATATCAATAAAAGTGAGTTTACGTTAAGTCAAGAAATACGAATTTTTACTCACTAGTGAGCGTAAAATCGTGTCTTCTCGACTTTGTTCAAAGTGCGGAAAAGGCATATAAATGGACGTATCACACCTTAATACACCCCTAAATATCAATAAAAGTGAGTTTACGTTAAGTCAAGAAATAAGAAATTTTACTCACTAGTGAGCGTAAAATCGTGTTTTCTCGACTTTGTTCAAAAGTGCGGAAAAGGTCTATAAATGGACGTATCACACCTTAACACACCTTTAAATATCAATAAAAGTGAGTTTATGTTAAGTCAAGAAATAAGAATTTTTACTCACTAGTGAGCGTAAAATCGTGTTTTCTCGACTTTTTTCAAAGTGCGGAAAAGGCATATAAATGGACGTATCACATCTTAATACACCTTTAGATATCAATAATAGTGAGTTTACGTTAAGTCAAGAAATACGAATTTTTACTCACTAGTGAGTGTAAAATCGTGTTTTCTCGACTTTGTTCAAAGTGCGGAAAAGGTCTATAAATGGACGTATCACACCTTAATACACCTTTAAATATCAATAAAAGTGAGTTTACGTTAAGTCAAGAAATACGAATTTTTACTCACTAGTGAGCGTAAAATCGTGTTTTCTCGACTTTGTTCAAAGTGCGGAAAAGGCATATAAATGGACGTATCACACCTTAATACACCCCTAAATATCAATAAAAGTGAGTTTACGTTAAGTCAAGAAATAAGAAATTTTACTCACTAGTGAGCGTAAAATCGTGTTTTCTCGACTTTGTTCATAGTGCGGAAAAGGTCTATAAATGGACGTATCACACCTTAATACACCTTTAAATATCAATAAAAGTGAGTTTACGTTAAGTCAAGAAATAAGAATTTTTACTCACTAGTGAGCGTAAAATCGTGTTTTCTCGACTTTGTTAAAAGTGCGGAAGAGGCATATAAATGGACGTATCACACCTTAATACACCTTTAAATATCAATAAAAGTGAGTTTACGTTAAGTCAAGAAATACGAATTCTTACTCACTAGTGAGCGTAAAATCGTGTTTTCTCGACTTTGTTCAAAGTGCGGAAAAGGCATATAAATGGAAGTATCACACCTTAATACACCTTTAAAAATCAATAAATGTGAGTTTACGTTAAGTCAAGAAATAAGAATTTTTACTCACTAGTGAGCGTAATATCGTGTTTTCTCGACTTTGTTCAAAGTGCGGAAAAGGTCTATAAATGGACGTATCACACCTTAATACACCTTTAAATATCAATAAAAGTGAGTTTACGTTAAGTCAAGAAATAAGAATTTTTACTCAAAGTGCGGAAAAGGCATATAAATGGACGTATCACACCTTAATACACCTATAAATATCAATAATAGTTTACGTTAAGTCAAGAAATAAGAAATTTTACTCACTAGTTAGCGTAAAATCGTGTTTTCTCGACTTTGTTCAAAGTGCGGAAAAGGCATATAAATGGACGTATCACACCTTAATACACCTTTAAAAATCAATAAAAGTGAGTTTACGTTAAGTCAAGAAATAAGAATTTTTACTCACTAGTGAGACTAAAATCGTGCTTTCTCGACTTTGTTCAAAGTCGGAAAACCCACATAAATAGACGAATCACACCTTAATACACCTTTAAATATCAATAAAAGTGAGTTTACGTTAAGTCAAGAAATAAGAATTTTTACCTACTAGTGAGCGTAAAATCGTGTTTTCTCGACTTTGTTCAAAGTGCGGAAAAGGCATATAAATCGACGTATCACACCTTAATACACCTTTAAATATCAATAAAAGTGAGTTTACATTAATTCAAGAAATAAGAATTTTTACTCACTAGTGAGCGTAAAATCGTGTTTTCTCGACTTTGTTCAAAGTGCGGAAAAGGCATATAAATGGACGTATCACACCTTAATACACCTTTAAATATCAATAAAAGTGAGTTTACGTTAAGTCAAGAAATACGAATTTTTACTCACTAGTGAGCGTAAAATCGTGTTTTCTCGACTTTGTTCAAAGTGCGGAAAAGGTCTATAAATAGACGTATCACACCTTAATACACCTTTAAATATCAATAAAAGTGAGTTTACGTTAAGTCAAGAAATACGAATTTTTACTCACTAGTGAGCGTAAAATCGTGTTTTCTCGACTTTGTTCAAAGTGCGGAAAAGGCATATAAATGGACGTATCACACCTTAATACACCCCTAAATATCAATAAAAGTGAGTTTACGTTAAGTCAAGAAATAAGAAATTTTACTCACTAGTGAGCGTAAAATCGTGTTTTCTCGACTTTGTTCAAAGTGCGGAAAAGGTCTATAAATGGACATATCACACCTTAATACACCTTTAAATATCAATAAAAGTGAGTTTACGTTAAGTCAAGAAATAAGAATTTTTACACACTAGTGAGCGTAAAATCGTGTTTTCTCGACTTAGTTCAAAGTACGGAAAAGGCATATAAATGGACGTATCACACCTTAATACACCTTTAAATATCAATAAAAGTGAGTTTACGTTAAGTCAAGAAATAAGAATTTTTACTCACTAGTGAGCGTAAAATCGTGTTTTCTCGACTTTGTTCAAAGTGCGGAAAAGGCATATAAATGGACGTATCACACCTTAATACACCTATAAATATCAATAATAGTGAGTTCACGTTGTCAAGAAATAAGAAATTTTACTCACTACTGAGCGTAAAATCGTGTTTTCTCGACTTTGTTCAAAGTGCGGAAAAGGTCTATAAATGGACGTATCACACCTTAATACACCTTTAAATATCAATAAAAGTGAGTTTACGTTAAGTCAAGAAATAAGAATTTTTACACACTAGTGAGCGTAAAATCGTGTTTTCTCGACTTTGTTCAAAGTGCGGAAAAGGCATATAAATGGACGTATCACACCTTAATACACCTTTAAATATCAATAAAAGTGAGTTTACGTTAAGTCAAGAAATAAGAATTTTTACTCACTAGTGAGCGTAAAATCGTGTTTTCTCGACTTTGTTCAAAGTGCGGAAAAGGCATATAAATGGACGTATCACACCTTAATACACCTATAAATATCAATAATAGTGAGTTCACGTTGTCAAGAAATAAGAAATTTTACTCACTACTGAGCGTAAAATCGTGTTTTCTCGACTTTGTTCAAAGTGCGGAAAGGGTCTATAAATGGACGTATCACACCTTAATACGCCTTTAAATATCAATAAAAGTGAGTTTACGTTAAGTCAAGAAATAAGAATTTTTACACACTAGTGAGCGTAAAATCGTGTTTTCTCGACTTTGTTCAAAGTGCGGAAAAGGCATATAAATGGACGTATCACACCTTAATACACCTTTAAATATCAATAAAAGTGAGTTTACGTTAAGTCAAGAAATAAGAATTTTTACTCACTAGTGAGCGTAAAATCGTGTTTTCTCGACTTTGTTCAAAGTGCGGAAAAGGCACATAAATAGACGAATCACACCTTAATACACCTTTAAATATCAATAAAAGTGAGTTTACGTTAAGTCAAGAAATAAGAATTTTTACTCACTAGTGAGCGTAAAATCGTGTTTTCTCGACTTTGTTCAAAGTGCGGAAAAGGCCTATAAATCGACGTATCACACCTTAATACACCTTTAAATATAAATAAAAGTGAGTTTACATTAAGTCAACAAATAAGAATTTTTACTCACTAGTGAGCGTAAAATCGTGTTTTCTCGACTTTGTTCAAAGTGCGGAAAAGGCACATAAATGGACGAATCACACCTTAATACACCTTTAAATATCAATAAAAGTGAGTTTACATTAAGTCAACAAATAAGAATTTTTACTCACTAGTGAGCGTAAAATCGTGTTTTCTCGACTTTGTTCAAAGTGCGGAAAAGGCACATAAATGGACGAATCACACCTGAATACACCTTTAAATATCAATAATAGTGAGTTTACGTTAAGTCAAGAAATAAGAAATTTTACTCACTAGTGAGCGTAAAATCGTGTTTTCTCGACTTTGTTCAAAGTGCGAAAAACGCACATAAATAGACGAATCACACCTTAATACACCTTTAAATATCAATAAAAATGAGTTTACTTTAAGTCAAGAAATAAGAATTTTTACTCACTAGTGAGCGTAAAATCGTGTTTTCTCGACTTTGTTCAAAGTGCGGAAAAGGCCTATAAATCGACGTATCACACCTTAATACACCTTTAAATATCAATAAAAGTGAGTTTACGTTAAGTCAAGAAATACGAATTTTTACTCACTAGTGAGCGTAAAATCGTGTTTTCTCGACTTTGTTCAAAGTGCGGAAAAGGCATATAAATGGACGTATCACACCTTAATACACCCCTAAATATCAATAAAAGTGAGTTTACGTTAAGTCAAGAAATACGAATTTTTACTCACTAGTGAGCGTAAAATCGTGTTTTCTCGACTTTGTTCAAAGTGCGGAAAAGGCACATAAATGCACGAATCACACCTGAATACACCTTCAAATATCAATAATAGTGAGTTTACGTTAAGTCAAGAAATAAGAAATTTTACTCACTAGTGAGCGTAAAATCGTGCTTTCTCGACTTTGTTCAAAGTGCGGAAAAGGCATATAAATGGACGTATCACACCTTAATACACCTTTAAATATCAATAAAAGTGAGTTTACGTTAAGTCAAGAAATAAGAATTTTTACTCACTAGTGAGCGTAAAATCGTGTTTTCTCGACTTTGGTTAAAGTGCGGAAAAGGCATATAAATGGACGTATCACACCTCAATACACCTTTAAATATCAATAAAAGTGAGTTTACGTTAAGTCAAGAAATACGAATTTTTACTCACTAGTGAGCGTAATATCGTGTTTTCTCGACTTTGTTCAAAGTGCGTAAAAGGCATATAAATGGACGTATCACACCTTAATACACCTTTAAATATCAATAAATGTGAGTTTACATTAAGTCAACAAATAAGAATTTTTACTCACTAGTGAGCGTAAAATCGTGTTTTCTCGACTTTGTTCAAAGTGCGGAAAAGGTCTATAAATGGACGTATCACACCTTAATACACCTTTAAATATCAATAAAAGTGAGTTTA
>JAUKNL010000070.1:7500-12500 GCA_030765065.1 Deroplatys truncata
TGTGTGTGTGTGTGTGTGTGTGTGTGTGTGTGTGTGTGTGTGTGTGTGTGTGTGTGTGTGTGTGTGTGTGTGTGTGTGTGTGTGTGTGTGTGTGTGTGTGTGTGTGTGTGTGTGTGTGTGTGTGTGTGTGTGTGTGTGTGTGTGTGTGTGTGTGTGTGTGTGTGTGTGTGTGTGTGTGTGTGTGTGTGTGTGTGTGTGTGTGTGTGTGTGTGTGTGTGTGTGTGTGTGTGTGTGTGTGTGTGTGTGTGTGTGTGTGTGTGTGTGTGTGTGTGTGTGTGTGTGTGTGTGTGTGTGTGTGTGTGTGTGTTTTTTTTTTTTTTAAAAAAGAGTAGAGAAGGTATTGGAAATAATCGTTCTTTCACACAGTTCGTGTGTAGGACAAGTAGAATCGGATCAAAAAATTCAATGCCATAGCCAGGATTTGAACCATGGATCTTCTGGTTTCCATCTGCTTGCTGTAACCAACTGAGCTATCACGGAAACATGGCATTAGCTGTCAATGTAAGTCAGTTGGGGAATTTAATATGCTGGCGTTTGCCGTGATAGCTTAGTAAGAGCAATCAGAAGAAACAGGAAGATCCGTTGTTAAAATCCCTGCAATGGCTTTGAATTTTTCAACATGACTATACCTTTCCAAGCGTTATCTGTAATAACAAGAAGTAGATAAAAATGTGATGTGTTATACTCGCATGACCTTCTCTACTCTTGTAAAACTCTGCCTGTGCGTGTGTGCGTGCGGGTGCTCGTGCGCGTGCATGTGTGTGCGTGCGCGTGCACACGTGTGTGTGTGCGTGCGCGTGCACACGTGTGTGTGTGTAACTCTGCCTGTGCGTGTGTGCGTGCAGGTGCTAGTGCGCGTGAGCGCGCGCAGGTGTGTGTGTGTGTGTGTGTGTGTGTGTGTGTGTGTGTGTGTGTGTGTGTGTGTGTGTGTGTGTGTGTGTGTGTGTGTGTGTGTGTGTGTGTGTGTGTGTGTGTGTGTGTGTGTGTGTGTGTGTGTGTGTGTGTGTGTGTGTGTGTGTGTGTGTGTGTGTGTGTGTGTGTGTGTGTGTGTGTGTGTGTGTGTGTGTGTGTGTGTGTGTGTGTGTGTGTGTGTGTGTGTGTGTGTGTGTGTGTGTGTGTGTGTGTGTGTGTGTGTGTGTGTGTGTGTGTGTGTGTGTGTGTGTGTGTGTGTGTGTGTGTGTGTGTGTGTGTGTGTGTGTGTGTGTGTGTGTGTGTGTGTGTGTGTGTGTGTGTGTGTGTGTGTGTGTGTGTGTGTGTGTGTGTGTGTGTGTGTGTGTGTGTGTGTGTGTGTGTGTGTGTGTGTGTGTGTGTGTGTGTGTGTGTGTGTGTGTGTGTGTGTGTGTGTGTGTGTGTGTGTGTGTGTGTGTGTGTGTGTGTGTGTGTGTGTGTGTGTGTGTGTGTGTGTGTGTGTGTGTGTGTGTGTGTGTGTGTGTGTGTGTGTGTGTGTGTGTGTGTGTGTGTGTGTGTGTGTGTGTGTGTGTGTGTGTGTGTGTGTGTGTGTGTGTGTGTGTGTGTGTGTGTGTGTGTGTGTGTGTGTGTGTGTGTGTGTGTGTGTGTGTGTGTGTGTGTGTGTGTGTGTGTGTGTGTGTGTGTGTGTGTGTGTGTGTGTGTTTGTTTTTTTTTTTAAAAAAAGAGTAGAGAAGGTATTGGAAATAATCGTTCTTTCACACAGTTCGTGTGTAGGACAAGTAGAATCGGATCAAAAAATTCAATGCCATAGCCAGGATTTGAACCATGGATCTTCTGGTTTCCATCTGCTTGCTGTAACCAACTGAGCTATCACGGAAACATGGCATTAGCTGTCAATGTAAGTCAGTTGGGGAATTTAATATGCTGGCGATTTAATATGCTGGCGTTTGCCGTGATAGCTTAGTAAGAGCAATCAGAAGAAACAGGAAGATCCGTTGTTAAAATCCCTGCAATGGCTTTGAATTTTTCAACATGACTATACCTTTCCAAGCGTTATCTGTAATAACAAGAAGTAGATAAAAATGTGATGTGTTATACTCGCATGACCTTCTCTACTCTTGTAAAACTCTGCCTGTGCGTGTGTGCGTGCGGGTGCTCTTGCGCGTGCATGTGTGTGCGTGCGCGTGCACACGTGTGTGTGTGTAACTCTGCCTGTGCGTGTGTGCGTGCGGGTGCTAGTGCGCGTGCGCGCGCAGGTGTGTGTGTGTGTGTGTGTGTGTGTGTGTGGTTGTGTGTGTGTGTGTGTGTGTGTGTGTTTTTTTTTTTTTTTAAAAAAGAGTAGAGAAGGTATTGGAAATAATCGTTCTTTCACACAGTTCGTGTGTAGGACAAGTAGAATCGGATCAAAAAATTCAATGCCATAGCCAGGATTTGAACCATGGATCTTCTGGTTTCCATCTGCTTGCTGTAACCAACTGAGCTATCACGGAAACATGGCATTAGCTGTCAATGTAAGTCAGTTGGGGAATTTAATATGCTGGCATTTGCCGTGATAGCTTAGTAAGAGCAATCAGAAGAAACAGGAAGATCCGTTGTTAAAATCCCTGCAATGGCTTTGAATTTTTCAACATGACT
This sequence comes from Deroplatys truncata, assembly GCA_030765065.1. Taxonomy (NCBI): domain Eukaryota; kingdom Metazoa; phylum Arthropoda; class Insecta; order Mantodea; family Mantidae; genus Deroplatys; species Deroplatys truncata. Next base: position 10,045 of record JAUKNL010000070.1, read on the forward strand.
ATACCTTTCCAAGCGTTATCTGTAATAACAAGAAGTAGATAAAAATGTGATGTGTTATACTCGCATGACCTTCTCTACTCCTGTAAAACTCTGCCTGTGCGTGTGTGCGTGCGGGTGCTCGTGCGCGTGCATGTGTGTGCGTGCGCGTGCACACGTGTGTGTGTAACTCTGCCTGTGCGTGTGTGCGTGCGGGTGCTAGTGCGCGTGCGCGCGCAGGTGTGTGTGTGTGTGTGTGTGTGAGTGTGTGTGTGTGTGAGTGTGTGTGTGTGTGTGTGTGTTTTTTTTTTTAAAAAAGAGTAGAGAAGGTATTGGAAATAATCGTTCTTTCACACAGTTCGTGTGTAGGACAAGTAGAATCGGATAAAAAATTCAATGCCATAGCCAGGATTTGAACCATGGATCTTCTGGTTTCCATCTGCTTGCTGTAACCAACTGAGCTATCACGGAAACATGGCATTAGCTGTCAATGTAAGTCAGTTGGGGAATTTAATATGCTGGCGTTTGCCGTGATAGCTTAGTAAGAGCAATCAGAAGAAACAGGAAGATCCGTTGTTAAAATCCCTGCAATGGCTTTGAATTTTTCAACATGACTATACCTTTCCAAGCGTTATCTGTAATAACAAGAAGTAGATAAAAATGTGATGTGTTATACTCGCATGACCTTCTCTACTCTTGTAAAACTCTGCATGTGCGTGTGTGCGTGCGGGTGCTCGTGCGCGTGCATGTGTGTGCGTGCGCGTGCACACGTGTGTGTGTGTAACTCTGCCTGTGCGTGTGTGCGTGCGGGTGCTAGTGCGCGTGCGCGCGCGCAGGTGTGTGTGTGTGTGTGTGTGTGTGTGTGTGTGTGTGTGTGTGTGTGTGTGTGTGTGTGTGTGTGTGTGTGTGTGTGTGTGTGTGTGTGTGTGTGTGTGTGTGTGTGTGTGTGTGTGTGTGTGTGTGTGTGTGTGTGTGTGTGTGTGTGTGTGTGTGTGTGTGTGTGTGTGTGTGTGTGTGTGTGTGTGTGTGTGTGTGTGTGTGTGTGTGTGTGTGTGTGTGTGTGTGTGTGTGTGTGTGTGTGTGTGTGTGTGTGTGTGTGTGTGTGTGTGTGTGTGTGTGTGTGTGTGTGTGTGTGTGTGTGTGTGTGTGTGTGTGTGTGTGTGTGTGTGTGTGTGTGTGTGTGTGTGTGTGTGTGTGTGTGTGTGTGTGTGTGTGTGTGTGTGTGTGTGTGTGTGTGTGTGTGTGTGTGTGTGTGTGTGTGTGTGTGTGTGTGTGTGTGTGTGTGTGTGTGTGTGTGTGTGTGTGTGTGTGTGTGTGTGTGTGTGTGTGTGTGTGTGTGTGTGTGTGTGTGTGTGTGTGTGTGTGTGTGTGTGTGTGTGTGTGTGTGTGTGTGTGTGTGTGTGTGTGTGTGTGTGTGTGTGTGTGTGTGTGTGTGTGTGTGTGTGTGTGTGTGTGTGTGTGTGTGTGTGTGTGTGTGTGTGTGTGTGTGTGTGTGTGTGTGTGTGTGTGTGTGTGTGTGTGTGTGTGTGTGTGTGTGTGTGTGTGTGTGTGTGTGTGTGTGTGTGTGTGTGTGTGTGTGTGTGTGTGTGTGTGTGTGTGTGTGTGTGTGTGTGTGTGTGTGTGTGTGTGTGTGTGTTAAAAAAGAGTAGAGAAGGTATTGGAAATAATCGTTCTTTCACACAGTTCGTGTGTAGGACAAGTAGAATCGGATCAAAAAATTCAATGCCATAGCCAGGACTTGAACCATGGACCTTCTGGTTTCCATCTGCTTGCTGTAGCCAACTGAGCTATCACGGAAACATGGCATTAGCTGTCAATGTAAGTCAGTTGGGGAATTTAATATGCTGGCATTTGCCGTGATAGCTTAGTAAGAGCAATCAGAAGAAACAGGAAGATCCGTTGTTAAAATCCCTGCAATGGCTTTGAATTTTTCAACATGACTATACCTTTCCAAGCGTTATCTGTAATAACAAGAAGTAGATAAAAATGTGATGTGTTATACTCGCATGACCTTCTCTACTCTTGTAAAACTCTGCCTGTGCGTGTGTGCGTGCGGGTGCTCGTGCGCGTGCATGTGTGTGCGTGCGCGTGCACACGTGTGTGTGTGCGTGCGCGAGCACACGTGTGTGTGTGTAACTCCGCCTGTGCGTGTGTGCGTGAGGGTGCTAGTGCGCGTGCGCGCGCAGGTGTGTGTGTGTGTGTGTGCGCGTGTGTGTGTGTGTGTGTGTGTGAAAAAAGAGTAGAGAAGGTATTGGAAATAATCGTTCTTTCACAAAGTTCGTGTGTAGGACAAGTAGAATCGGATCAAAAAATTCAATGCCATAGCCAGGATTTGAACCATGCATCTTCTGGTTTCCATCTGCTTGCTGTAACCAACTGAGCTATCACGGAAACATGGCATTAGCTGTCAATGTAAGTCAGTTGGGGAATTTAATATGCTGGCATTTGCCGTGATAGCTTAGTAAGAGCAATCAGAAGAA
>JAUKNL010000070.1:25000-27500 GCA_030765065.1 Deroplatys truncata
GTGTGTGTGTGTGTGTGTGTGTGTGTGTGTGTGTGTGTGTGTGTGTGTGTGTGTGTGTGTGTGTGTGTGTGTGTGTGTGTGTGTGTGTGTGTGTGTGTGTGTGTGTGTGTGTGTGTGTGTGTGTGTGTGTGTGTGTGTGTGTGTGTGTGTGTGTGTGTGTGTGTGTGTGTGTGTGTGTGTGTGTGTGTGTGTGTGTGTGTGTGTGTGTGTGTGTGTGTGTGTGTGTGTGTGTGTGTGTGTGTGTGTGTGTGTGTGTGTGTGTGTGTGTGTGTGTGTGTGTGTGTGTGTGTGTGTGTGTGTGTGTGTGTGTGTGTGTGTGTGTGTGTGTGTGTGTGTGTGTGTGTGTGTGTGTGTGTGTGTGTGTGTGTGTGTGTGTGTGTGTGTGTGTGTGTGTGTGTGTGTGTGTGTGTGTGTGTGTGTGTGTGTGTGTGTGTGTGTGTGTGTGTGTGTGTGTGTGTGTGTGTGTGTGTGTGTGTGTGTGTGTGTGTGTGTGTGTGTGTGTGTGTGTGTGTGTGTGTGTGTGTGTGTGTGTGTGTGTGTGTGTGTGTGTGTGTGTGTTAAAAAAGAGTAGAGAAGGTATTGGAAATAATCGTTCTTTCACACAGTTCGTGTGTAGGACAAGTAGAATCGGATCAAAAAATTCAATGCCATAGCCAGGATTTGAACCATGGATCTTCTGGTTTCCATCTGCTTGCTGTAACCAACTGAGCTATCACGGAAACATGGCATTAGCTGTCAATGTAAGTCAGTTGGGGAATTTAATATGCTGGCATTTGCCGTGATAGCTTAGTAAGAGCAATCAGAAGAAACAGGAAGATCCGTTGTTAAAATCCCTGCAATGGCTTTGAATTTTTCAACATGACTATACCTTTCCAAGCGTTATCTGTAATAACAAGAAGTAGATAAAAATGTGATGTGTTATACTCGCATGACCTTCTCTACTCTTGTAAAACTCTGCCTGTGCGTGTGTGCGTGCGGGTGCACGTGCGCGTGCATGTGTGTGCGTGCGCGTGCACACGTGTGTGTGTGCGTGCGCGTGCACACGTGTGTGTGTGTAACTCTGCCTGTGCGTGTGTGCGTGCGGGTGCTAGTGCGCGTGCGCGCGCGCAGGTGTGTGTGTGTGTGTGTGTGTGTGTGTGTGTGTGTGTGTGTGTGTGTGTGTGTGTGTGTGTGTGTGTGTGTGTGTGTGTGTGTGTGTGTGTGTGTGTGTGTGTGTGTGTGTGTGTGTGTGTGTGTGTGTGTGTGTGTGTGTGTGTGTGTGTGTGTGTGTGTGTGTGTGTGTGTGTGTGTGTGTGTGTGTGTGTGTGTGTGTGTGTGTGTGTGTGTGTGTGTGTGTGTGTGTGTGTGTGTGTGTGTGTGTGTGTGTGTGTGTGTGTGTGTGTGTGTGTGTGTGTGTGTGTGTGTGTGTGTGTGTGTGTGTGTGTGTGTGTGTGTGTGTGTGTGTGTGTGTGTGTGTGTGTGTGTGTGTGTGTGTGTGTGTGTGTGTGTGTGTGTGTGTGTGTGTGTGTGTGTGTGTGTGTGTGTGTGTGTGTGTGTGTGTGTGTGTGTGTGTGTGTGTGTGTGTGTGTGTGTGTGTGTGTGTGTGTGTGTGTGTGTGTGTGTGTGTGTGTGTGTGTGTGTGTGTGTGTGTGTGTGTGTGTGTGTGTGTGTGTGTGTGTGTGTGTGTGTGTGTGTGTGTGTGTGTGTGTGTGTGTGTGTGTGTGTGTGTGTGTGTGTGTGTGTGTGTGTGTGTGTGTGTGTGTGTGTGTGTGTGTGTGTGTGTGTGTGTGTGTGTGTGTGTGTGTGTGTGTGTGTGTGTGTGTGTGTGTGTGTGTGTGTGTGTGTGTGTGTGTGTGTGTGTGTGTGTGTGTGTGTGTGTGTGTGTGTGTGTGTGTGTGTGTGTGTGTGTGTGTGTGTGTGTGTTTGTTTTTTTTTTAAAAAAGAGTAGAGAAGGTATTGGAAATAATCGTTCTTTCACACAGTTCGTGTGTAGGACAAGTAGAATCGGATCAAAATATTCAATGCCATAGCCAGGATTTGAACCATGGATCTTCTGGTTTCCATCTGCTTGCTGTAACCAACTGAGCTATCACGGAAACATGGCATTAGCTGTCAATGTAAGTCAGTTGGGGAATTTAATATGCTGGCGTTTGCCGTGATAGCTTAGTAAGAGCAATCAGAAGAAACAGGAAGATCCGTTGTTAAAATCCCTGCAATGGCTTTGAATTTTTCAACATGACTATACCTTTCCAATTCTCTACTCTTGTAAAACTCTGCCTGTGCGTGTGTGCGTGCGGGTGCTCGTGCGCGTGCATGTGTGTGCGTGCGCGTGCACACGTGTGTGTGTGTAACTCTGCCTGTGTGCGTGTGCGTGTGCGTGTGCGTGTGCGTGTGCGTGCGCGTGCGCGTACGCGTGCGCGTGCGCGTGCGCGTGTGTGTGTGTGTGTGTGTGTGTGTGTGTGTGTGTGTGTGTGTGTGTGTGTGTGTGTGTGTGTGTGTGTGTGTGTGTGTGTGTGTGTGT
>JAUKNL010000070.1:32500-37500 GCA_030765065.1 Deroplatys truncata
GTGTGTGTGTGTGTGTGTGTGTGTGTGTGTGTGTGTGTGTGTGTGTGTGTGTGTGTGTGTGTGTGTGTGTGTGTGTGTGTGTGTGTGTGTGTGTGTGTGTGTGTGTGTGTGTGTGTGTGTGTGTGTGTGTGTGTGTGTGTGTGTGTGTGTGTTTTTTTTTTTTTTAAAAAAGAGTAGAGAAGGTATTGGAAATAATCGTTCTTTCACACAGTTCGTGTGTAGGACAAGTAGAATCGGATCAAAATATTCAATGCCATAGCCAGGATTTGAACCATGGATCTTCTGGTTTCCATCTGCTTGCTGTAACCAACTGAGCTATCACGGAAACATGGCATTAGCTGTCAATGTAAGTCAGTTGGGGAATTTAATATGCTGGCGTTTGCCGTGATAGCTTAGTAAGAGCAATCAGAAGAAACAGGAAGATCCGTTGTTAAAATCCCTGCAATGGCTTTGAATTTTTCAACATGACTATACCTTTCCAAGCGTTATCTGTAATAACAAGAAGTAGATAAAAATGTGATGTGTTATACTCGCATGACCTTCTCTACTCTTGTAAAACTCTGCCTGTGCGTGTGTGCGTGCGGGTGCTCGTGCGCGTGCATGTGTGTGCGTGCGCGTGCACACGTGTGTGTGTGTAACTCTGCCTGTGTGCGTGCGCGTGCACACGTGTGTGTGTGTAACTCTGCCTGTGTGCGTGTGCGTGTGCGTGCGCGTGCGCGTGCGCGTGCGCGTGCGCGTGTGTGTGTGTGTGTGTGTGTGTGTGTGTGTGTGTGTGTGTGTGTGTGTGTGTGTGTGTGTGTGTGTGTGTGTGTGTGTGTGTGTGTGTGTGTGTGTGTGTGTGTGTGTGTGTGTGTGTGTGTGTGTGTGTGTGTGTGTGTGTGTGTGTGTGTGTGTGTGTGTGTGTGTGTGTGTGTGTGTGTGTGTGTGTGTGTGTGTGTGTGTGTGTGTGTGTGTGTGTGTGTGTGTGTGTGTGTGTGTGTGTGTGTGTGTGTGTGTGTGTGTGTGTGTGTGTGTGTGTGTGTGTGTGTGTGTGTGTGTGTGTGTGTGTGTGTGTGTGTGTGTGTGTGTGTGTGTGTGTGTGTGTGTGTGTGTGTGTGTGTGTGTGTGTGTGTGTGTGTGTGTGTGTGTGTGTGTGTGTGTGTGTGTGTGTGTGTGTGTGTGTGTGTGTGTGTGTGTGTGTGTGTGTGTGTGTGTGTGTGTGTGTGTGTGTGTGTGTGTGTGTGTGTGTGTGTGTGTGTGTTTTTTTTTAAAAAAGAGTACAGAAGGTATTGGAAATAATCGTTCTTTCACACAGTTCGTGTGTAGGACAAGTAGAATCGGATCAAAAAATTCAATGCCATAGCCAGGATTTGAACCATGGATCTTCTGGTTTCCATCTGCTTGCTGTAACCAACTGAGCTATCACGGAAACATGGCATTAGCTGTCAATGTAAGTCAGTTGGGGAATTTAATATGCTGGCATTTGCCGTGATAGCTTAGTAAGAGCAATCAGAAGAAACAGGAAGATCCGTTGTTAAAATCCCTGCAATGGCTTTGAATTTTTCAACATGACTATACCTTTCCAAGCGTTATCTGTAATAACAAGAAGTAGATAAAAATGTGATGTGTTATACTCGCATGACCTTCTCTACTCCTGTAAAACTCTGCCTGTGCGTGTGTGCGTGCGGGTGCTCGTGCGCGTGCATGTGTGTGCGTGCGCGTGCACACGTGTGTGTGTGCGTGCGCGTGCACACGTGTGTGTGTAACTCTTCCTGTGCGTGTGTGCGTGCGGGTGCTAGTGCGCGTGCGCGCGCAGGTGTGTGTGTGTGTGTGTGTGAGTGTGTGTGTGTGTGAGTGTGTGTGTGTGTGTGTGTGTTTTTTTTTTTTAAAAAAGAGTAGAGAAGGTATTGGAAATAATCGTTCTTTCACACAGTTCGTGTGTAAGACAAGTAGAATCGGATCAAAAAATTCAATGCCATAGCCAGGATTTGAACCATGGATCTTCTGGTTTCCATCTGCTTGCTGTAACCAACTGAGCTATCACGGAAACATGGCATTAGCTGTCAATGTAAGTCAGTTGGGGAATTTAATATGCTGGCGTTTGCCGTGATAGCTTAGTAAGAGCAATCAGAAGAAACAGGAAGATCCGTTGTTAAAATCCCTGCAATGGCTTTGAATTTTTCAACATGACTATACCTTTCCAAGCGTTATCTGTAATAACAAGAAGTAGATAAAAATGTGATGTGTTATACTCGCATGACCTACTCTACTCTTGTAAAACTCTGCATGTGCGTGTGTGCGTGCGGGTGCTCGTGCGCGTGCATGTGTGTGCGTGCGCGTGCACACGTGTGTGTGTGTAACTCTGCCTGTGCGTGTGTGCGTGCGGGTGCTAGTGCGCGTGCGCGCGCAGGTGTGTGTGTGTGTGTGTGTGTGTGTGTGTGTGTGTGTGTGTGTGTGTGTGTGTGTGTGTGTGTGTGTGTGTGTGTGTGTGTGTGTGTGTGTGTGTGTGTGTGTGTGTGTGTGTGTGTGTGTGTGTGTGTGTGTGTGTGTGTGTGTGTGTGTGTGTGTGTGTGTGTGTGTGTGTGTGTGTGTGTGTGTGTGTGTGTGTGTGTGTGTGTGTGTGTGTGTGTGTGTGTGTGTGTGTGTGTGTGTGTGTGTGTGTGTGTGTGTGTGTGTGTGTGTGTGTGTGTGTGTGTGTGTGTGTGTGTGTGTGTGTGTGTGTGTGTGTGTGTGTGTGTGTGTGTGTGTGTGTGTGTGTGTGTGTGTGTGTGTGTGTGTGTGTGTGTGTGTGTGTGTGTGTGTGTGTGTGTGTGTGTGTGTGTGTGTGTGTGTGTGTGTGTGTGTGTGTGTGTGTGTGTGTGTGTGTGTGTGTGTGTGTGTGTGTGTGTGTGTGTGTGTGTGTGTGTGTGTGTGTGTGTGTGTGTGTGTGTGTGTGTGTGTGTGTGTGTGTGTGTGTGTGTGTGTGTGTGTGTGTGTGTGTGTTTTTTTTTTAAAAAAGAGTAGAGAAGGTATTGGAAATAATCGTTCTTTCACACAGTTCGTGTGTAGGACAAGTAGAATCGGATCAAAACATTCAATGCCATAGCCAGGACTTGAACCATGGACCTTCTGGTTTCCATCTGCTTGCTGTAGCCAACTGAGCTATCACGGAAACATGGCATTAGCTGTCAATGTAAGTCAGTTGGGGAATTTAATATGCTGGCATTTGCCGTGATAGCTGCAATCAGAAGAAACAGGAAGATCCGTTGTTAAAATCCCTGCAATGGCTTTGAATTTTTCAACATGACTATACCTTTCCAAGCGTTATCTGTAATAACAAGAAGTAGATAAAAATGTGATGTGTTATACTCGCATGACCTTCTCTACTCTTGTAAAACTCTGCCTGTGCGTGTGTGCGTGCGGGTGCTCGTGCGCGTGCATGTGTGTGTGTGCGCGTGCACACGTGTGTGTGTGCGTGCGCGAGCACACGTGTGTGTGTGTAACTCTGCCTGTGCGTGTGTGCGTGAGGGTGCTAGTGCGCGTGCGCGCGCAGGTGTGTGTGTGTGTGTGTGTGTGTGTGCGCGTGTGTGTGTGTGTGTGTGTGAAAAAAGAGTAGAGAAGGTATTGGAAATAATCGTTCTTTCACAAAGTTCGTGTGTAGGACAAGTAGAATCGGATCAAAAAATTCAATGCCATAGCCAGGATTTGAACCATGGATCTTCTGGTTTCCATCTGCTTGCTGTAACCAACTGAGCTATCACGGAAACATGGCATTAGCTGTCAATGTAAGTCAGTTGGGGAATTTAATATGCTGGCATTTGCCGTGATAGCTTAGTAAGAGCAATCAGAAGAAACAGGAAGATCCGTTGTTAAAATCCCTGCAATGGCTTTGAATTTTTCAACATGACTATACCTTTCCAAGCGTTATCTGTAATAACAAGAAGTAGATAAAAATGTGATGTGTTATACTCGCATGACCTTCTCTACTCTTGTAAAACTCTGCCTGTGCGTGTGTGCGTGCGGGTGCTCGTGCGCGTGCATGTGTGTGCGTGCGCGTGCACACGTGTGTGTGCGTGCGCGTGCACACGTGTGTGTGTGTAACTCTGCCTGTGCGTGTGTGCGTGCAGGTGCTAGTGCGCGTGAGCGCGCGCAGGTGTGTGTGTGTGTGTGTGTGTGTGTGTGTGTGTGTGTGTGTGTGTGTGTGTGTGTGTGTGTGTGTGTGTGTGTGTGTGTGTGTGTGTGTGTGTGTGTGTGTGTGTGTGTGTGTGTGTGTGTGTGTGTGTGTGTGTGTGTGTGTGTGTGTGTGTGTGTGTGTGTGTGTGTGTGTGTGTGTGTGTGTGTGTGTGTGTGTGTGTGTGTGTGTGTGTGTGTGTGTGTGTGTGTGTGTGTGTGTGTGTGTGTGTGTGTGTGTGTGTGTGTGTGTGTGTGTGTGTGTGTGTGTGTGTGTGTGTGTGTGTGTGTGTGTGTGTGTGTGTGTGTGTGTGTGTGTGTGTGTGTGTGTGTGTGTGTGTGTGTGTGTGTGTGTGTGTGTGTGTGTGTGTGTGTGTGTGTGTGTGTGTGTGTGTGTGTGTGTGTGTGTGTGTGTGTGTGTGTGTGTGTGTGTGTGTGTGTGTGTGTGTGTGTGTGTGTGTGTGTGTGTGTGTGTGTGTGTGTGTGTGTGTGTGTGTGTGTGTGTGTGTGTGTGTGTGTGTGTGTGTGTGTGTGTGTGTGTGTGTGTGTGTGTGTGTGTGTGTGTGTGTGTGTGTGTGTGTGTGTGTGTGTGTGTGTGTTTGTTTGTTTGTTTTTTTTTTTTAAAAAAGAGTAGAGAAGGTATTGGAAATAATCGTTCTTTCACACAGTTCGTGTGTAGGACAAGTAGAATCGGATCAAAAAATTCAATGCCATAGCCAGGATTTGAACCATGGATCTTCTGGTTTCCATCTGCTTGCTGTAACCAACTGAGCTATCACGGAAACATGGCATTAGCTGTCAATGTAAGTCAGTTGGGGAATTTAATATGCTGGCATTTGCCGTGATAGCTTAGTAAGAGCAATCAGAAGAAA
>JAUKNL010000070.1:42500-52500 GCA_030765065.1 Deroplatys truncata
GCGGGTGCTCGTGCGCGTGCATGTGTGTGCGTGCGCGTGCACACGTGTGTGTGTAACTCTGCCTGTGCGTGTGTGCGTGCGGGTGCTAGTGCGCGTGCGCGCGCAGGTGTGTGTGTGTGTGTGTGTGTGTGAGTGTGTGTGTGTGTGAGTGTGTGTGTGTTTGTGTGTGTGTTTTTTTTTTTTAAAAAAGAGTAGAGAAGGTATTGGAAATAATCGTTCTTTCACACAGTTCGTGTGTAGGACAAGTAGAATCGGATCAAAAAATTCAATGCCATAGCCAGGATTTGAACCATGGATCTTCTGGTTTCCATCTGCTTGCTGTAACCAACTGAGCTATCACGGAAACATGGCATTAGCTGTCAATGTAAGTCAGTTGGGGAATTTAATATGCTGGCGTTTGCCGTGATAGCTTAGTAAGAGCAATCAGAAGAAACAGGAAGATCCGTTGTTAAAATCCCTGCAATGGCTTTGAATTTTTCAACATGACTATACCTTTCCAAGCGTTATCTGTAATAACAAGAAGTAGATAAAAATGTGATGTGTTATACTCGCATGACCTTCTCTACTCTTGTAAAACTCTGCATGTGCGTGTGTGCGTGCGGGTGCTCGTGCGCGTGCATGTGTGTGCGTGCGCGTGCACACGTGTGTGTGTGTAACTCTGCCTGTGCGTGTGTGCGTGCGGGTGCTAGTGCGCGTGCGCGCGCGCAGGTGTGTGTGTGTGTGTGTGTGTGTGTGTGTGTGTGTGTGTGTGTGTGTGTGTGTGTGTGTGTGTGTGTGTGTGTGTGTGTGTGTGTGTGTGTGTGTGTGTGTGTGTGTGTGTGTGTGTGTGTGTGTGTGTGTGTGTGTGTGTGTGTGTGTGTGTGTGTGTGTGTGTGTGTGTGTGTGTGTGTGTGTGTGTGTGTGTGTGTGTGTGTGTGTGTGTGTGTGTGTGTGTGTGTGTGTGTGTGTGTGTGTGTGTGTGTGTGTGTGTGTGTGTGTGTGTGTGTGTGTGTGTGTGTGTGTGTGTGTGTGTGTGTGTGTGTGTGTGTGTGTGTGTGTGTGTGTGTGTGTGTGTGTGTGTGTGTGTGTGTGTGTGTGTGTGTGTGTGTGTGTGTGTGTGTGTGTGTGTGTGTGTGTGTGTGTGTGTGTGTGTGTGTGTGTGTGTGTGTGTGTGTGTGTGTGTGTGTGTGTGTGTGTGTGTGTGTGTGTGTGTGTGTGTGTGTGTGTGTGTGTGTGTGTGTGTGTGTGTGTGTGTGTGTGTGTGTGTGTGTGTGTGTGTGTGTGTGTGTGTGTGTGTGTGTGTGTGTGTGTGTGTGTGTGTGTGTGTGTGTGTGTGTGTGTGTGTGTGTGTGTGTGTGTGTGTGTGTGTGTGTGTGTGTGTGTGTGTGTGTGTGTGTGTGTGTGTGTGTGTGTGTGTGTGTGTGTGTGTGTGTGTGTGTGTGTGTGTGTGTGTGTGTGTGTGTGTGTGTGTGTGTGTGTGTGTGTGTGTGTGTGTGTGTGTGTGTGTGTGTGTGTGTGTGTGTGTGTGTGTGTGTGTGTGTGTGTGTGTGTGTGTGTGTGTGTGTGTGTGTGTGTGTGTGTGTGTGTGTGTGTGTGTGTGTGTGTGTGTGTGTGTGTGTGTGTGTGTGTGTGTGTGTGTGTGTGTGTGTGTGTGTGTGTGTGTGTGTGTTAAAAAAGAGTAGAGAAGGTATTGGAAATAATCGTTCTTTCACACAGTTCGTGTGTAGGACAAGTAGAATCGGATCAAAAAATTCAATGCCATAGCCAGGACTTGAACCATGGACCTTCTGGTTTCCATCTGCTTGCTGTAGCCAACTGAGCTATCACGGAAACAAGCTGTCAATGTAAGTCAGTTGGGGAATTTAATATGCTGGCATTTGCCGTGATAGCTTAGTAAGAGCAATCAGAAGAAACAGGAAGATCCGTTGTTAAAATCCCTGCAATGGCTTTGAATTTTTCAACATGACTATACCTTTCCAAGCGTTATCTGTAATAACAAGAAGTAGATAAAAATGTGATGTGTTATACTCGCATGACCTTCTCTACTCTTGTAAAACTCTGCCTGTGCGTGTGTGCGTGCGGGTGCTCGTGCGCGTGCATGTGTGTGCGTGCGCGTGCACACGTGTGTGTGTGCGTGCGCGAGCACACGTGTGTGTGTGTAACTCTGCCTGTGCGTGTGTGCGTGAGGGTGCTAGTGCGCGTGCGCGCGCAGGTGTGTGTGTGTGTGTGTGTGCGCGTGTGTGTGTGTGTGAAAAAAGAGTAGAGAAGGTATTGGAAATAATCGTTCTTTCACAAAGTTCGTGTGTAGGACAAGTAGAATCGGATCAAAAAATTCAATGCCATAGCCAGGATTTGAACCATGGATCTTCTGGTTTCCATCTGCTTGCTGTAACCAACTGAGCTATCACGGAAACATGGCATTAGCTGTCAATGTAAGTCAGTTGGGGAATTTAATATGCTGGCATTTGCCGTGATAGCTTAGTAAGAGCAATCAGAAGAAACAGGAAGATCCGTTGTTAAAATCCCTGCAATGGCTTTGAATTTTTCAACATGACTATACCTTTCCAAGCGTTATCTGTAATAACAAGAAGTAGATAAAAATGTGATGTGTTATACTCGCATGACCTTCTCTACTCTTGTAAAACTCTGCCTGTGCGTGTGTGCGTGCGGGTGCTCGTGCGCGTGCATGTGTGTGTGTGTGTGTGTGTGTGTGTGTGTGTGTGTGTGTGTGTGTGTGTGTGTGTGTGTGTGTGTGTGTGTGTGTGTGTGTGTGTGTGTGTGTGTGTGTGTGTGTGTGTGTGTGTGTGTGTGTGTGTGTGTGTGTGTGTGTGTGTGTGTGTGTGTGTGTGTGTGTGTGTGTGTGTGTGTGTGTGTGTGTGTGTGTGTGTGTGTGTGTGTGTGTGTGTGTGTGTGTGTGTGTGTGTGTGTGTGTGTGTGTGTGTGTGTGTGTGTGTGTGTGTGTGTGTGTGTGTGTGTGTGTGTGTGTGTGTGTGTGTGTGTGTGTGTGTGTGTTTGTTTGTTGTTTGTTTTTTTTTTTTAAAAAAGAGTAGAGAAGGTATTGGAAATAATCGTTCTTTCACACAGTTCGTGTGTAGGACAAGTAGAATCGGATCAAAAAATTCAATGCCATAGCCAGGATTTGAACCATGGATCTTCTGGTTTCCATCTGCTTGCTGTAACCAACTGAGCTATCACGGAAACATGGCATTAGCTGTCAATGTAAGTTAGTTGGGGAATTTAATATGCTGGCATTTGCCGTGATAGCTTAGTAAGAGCAATCAGAAGAAACAGGAAGATCCGTTGTTAAAATCCCTGCAATGGCTTTGAATTTTTCAACATGACTATACCTTTCCAAGCGTTATCTGTAATAACAAGAAGTAGATAAAAATGTGATGTGTTATACTCGCATGACCTTCTCTACTCTTGTAAAACTCTGCCTGTGCGTGTGTGCGTGCGGGTGCACGTGCGCGTGCATGTGTGTGCGTGCGCGTGCACACGTGTGTGTGTGCGTGCGCGTGCACACGTGTGTGTGTGTAACTCTGCCTGTGCGTGTGTGCGTGCGGGTGCTAGTGCGCGTGCGCGCGCGCAGGTGTGTGTGTGTGTGTGTGTGTGTGTGTGTGTGTGTGTGTGTGTGTGTGTGTGTGTGTGTGTGTGTGTGTGTGTGTGTGTGTGTGTGTGTGTGTGTGTGTGTGTGTGTGTGTGTGTGTGTGTGTGTGTGTGTGTGTGTGTGTGTGTGTGTGTGTGTGTGTGTGTGTGTGTGAGTGTGTGTGTGTGTGTGTGTGTGTGTGTGTGTGTGTGTGTGTGTGTGTGTGTGTGTGTGTGTGTGTGTGTGTGTGTGTGTGTGTGTGTGTGTGTGTGTGTGTGTGTGTGTGTGTGTGTGTGTGTGTGTGTGTGTGTGTGTGTGTGTGTGTGTGTGTGTGTGTGTGTGTGTGTGTGTGTGTGTGTGTGTGTGTGTGTGTGTGTGTGTGTGTGTGTGTGTGTGTGTGTGTGTGTGTGTGTGTGTGTGTGTGTGTGTGTGTGTGTGTGTGTGTGTGTGTGTGTGTGTGTGTGTGTGTGTGTGTGTGTGTGTGTGTGTGTGTGTGTGTGTGTGTGTGTGTGTGTGTGTGTGTGTGTGTGTGTGTGTGTGTGTGTGTGTGTGTGTGTGTGTGTGTGTGTGTGTTTGTTTGTTTGTTTTTTTTTTTAAAAAAGAGTAGAGAAGGTATTGGAAATAATCGTTCTTTCACACAGTTCGTGTGTAGGACAAGTAGAATCGGATCAAAAAATTCAATGCCATAGCCAGGATTTGAACCATGGATCTTCTGGTTTCCATCTGCTTGCTGTAACCAACTGAGCTATCACGGAAACATGGCATTAGCTGTCAATGTAAGTCAGTTGGGGAATTTAATATGCTGGCGTTTGCCGTGATAGCTTAGTAAGAGCAATCAGAAGAAACAGGAAGATCCGTTGTTAAAATCCCTGCAATGGCTTTGAATTTTTCAACATGACTATACCTTTCCAAGCGTTATCTGTAATAACAAGAAGTAGATAAAAATGTGATGTGTTATACTCGCATGACCTTCTCTACTCTTGTAAAACTCTGCCTGTGCGTGTGTGCGTGCGGGTGCTCGTGCACGTGCGCGTGCATGTGTGTGTGTGTGTGTGTGTGTGTGTGTGTGTGTGTGTGTGTGTGTGTGTGTGTGTGTGTGTGTGTGTGTGTGTGTGTGTGTGTGTGTGTGTGTGTGTGTGTGTGTGTGTGTGTGTGTGTGTGTGTGTGTGTGTGTGTGTGTGTGTGTGTGTGTGTGTGTGTGTGTGTGTGTGTGTGTGTGTGTGTGTGTGTGTGTGTGTGTGTGTGTGTGTGTGTGTGTGTGTGTGTGTGTGTGTGTGTGTGTGTGTGTGTGTGTGTGTGTGTGTGTGTGTGTGTGTGTGTGTGTGTGTGTGTGTGTGTGTGTGTGTGTGTGTGTGTGTGTGTGTGTGTGTGTGTGTGTGTGTGTGTGTGTGTGTGTGTGTGTGTGTGTGTGTGTGTGTGTGTGTGTGTGTGTGTGTGTGTGTGTGTGTGTGTGTGTGTGTGTGTGTGTGTGTGTGTGTGTGTGTGTGTGTGTGTGTGTGTGTGTGTGTGTGTGTGTGTGTGTGTGTGTGTGTGTGTGTGTGTGTGTGTGTGTGTGTGTGTGTGTGTGTGTGTTTTTTTTTTTTTTTTTAAAAAAGAGTACAGAAGGTATTGGAAATAATCGTTCTTTCACACAGTTCGTGTGTAGGACAAGTAGAATCGGATCAAAAAATTCAATGCCATAGCCAGGATTTGAACCAAGGATCTTCTGGTTTCCATCTGCTTGCTGTAACCAACTGAGCTATCACGGAAACATGGCATTAGCTGTCAATGTAAGTCAGTTGGGGAATTTAATATGCTGGCATTTGCCGTGATAGCTTAGTAAGAGCAATCAGAAGAAACAGGAAGATCCGTTGTTAAAATCCCTGCAATGGCTTTGAATTTTTCAACATGACTATACCTTTCCAAGCGTTATCTGTAATAACAAGAAGTAGATAAAAATGTGATGTGTTATACTCGCATGACCTTCTCTACTCCTGTAAAACTCTGCCTGTGCGTGTGTGCGTGCGGGTGCTCGTGCGCGTGCATGTGTGTGCGTGCGCGTGCACACGTGTGTGTGTGCGTGCGCGTGCACACGTGTGTGTGTAACTCTGCCTGTGCGTGTGTGCGTGCGGGTGCTAGTGCGCGTGCGCGCGCAGGTGTGTGTGTGTGTGTGTGAGTGTGTGTGTGTGTGAGTGTGTGTGTGTGTGTGTGTTTTTTTTTTTTTTAAAAAAGAGTAGAGAAGGTATTGGAAATAATCGTTCTTTCACACAGTTCGTGTGTAGGACAAGTAGAATCGGATCAAAAAATTCAATGCCATAGCCAGGATTTGAACCATGGATCTTCTGGTTTCCATCTGCTTGCTGTAACCAACTGAGCTATCACGGAAACATGGCATTAGCTGTCAATGTAAGTCAGTTGGGGAATTTAATATGCTGGCGTTTGCCGTGATAGCTTAGTAAGAGCAATCAGAAGAAACAGGAAGATCCGTTGTTAAAATCCCTGCAATGGCTTTGAATTTTTCAACATGACTATACCTTTCCAAGCGTTATCTGTAATAACAAGAAGTAGATAAAAATGTGATGTGTTATACTCGCATGACCTTCTCTACTCTTGTAAAACTCTGCATGTGCGTGTGTGCGTGCGGGTGCTCGTGCGCGTGCATGTGTGTGCGTGCGCGTGCACACGTGTGTGTGTGTAACTCTGCCTGTGCGTGTGTGCGTGCGGGTGCTAGTGCGCGTGCGCGCGCAGGTGTGTGTGTGTGTGTGTGTGTGTGTGTGTGTGTGTGTGTGTGTGTGTGTGTGTGTGTGTGTGTGTGTGTGTGTGTGTGTGTGTGTGTGTGTGTGTGTGTGTGTGTGTGTGTGTGTGTGTGTGTGTGTGTGTGTGTGTGTGTGTGTGTGTGTGTGTGTGTGTGTGTGTGTGTGTGTGTGTGTGTGTGTGTGTGTGTGTGTGTGTGTGTGTGTGTGTGTGTGTGTGTGTGTGTGTGTGTGTGTGTGTGTGTGTGTGTGTGTGTGTGTGTGTGTGTGTGTGTGTGTGTGTGTGTGTGTGTGTGTGTGTGTGTGTGTGTGTGTGTGTGTGTGTGTGTGTGTGTGTGTGTGTGTGTGTGTGTGTGTGTGTGTGTGTGTGTGTGTGTGTGTGTGTGTGTGTGTGTGTGTGTGTGTGTGTGTGTGTGTGTGTGTGTGTGTGTGTGTGTGTGTGTGTGTGTGTGTGTGTGTGTGTGTGTGTGTGTGTGTGTGTGTGTGTGTGTGTGTGTGTGTGTGTGTGTGTGTGTGTGTGTGTGTGTGTGTGTGTGTGTGTGTGTGTGTGTGTGTGTGTGTGTGTGTGTGTGTGTGTGTGTGTGTGTGTGTGTGTGTGTGTGTGTGTGTGTGTGTGTGTGTGTGTGTGTGTGTGTGTGTGTGTGTGTGTGTGTGTGTGTGTGTGTGTGTGTGTGTGTGTGTGTGTGTGTGTGTGTGTGTGTGTGTGTGTGTGTGTGTGTGTGTGTGTGTGTGTGTGTGTGTGTGTGTGTGTGTGTGTGTGTGTGTGTGTGTGTGTGTGTGTGTGTGTGTGTGTGTGTGTTTGTTTTTTTTTTTTAAAAAAGAGTAGAGAAGGTATTGGAAATAATCGTTCTTTCACACAGTTCGTGTGTAGGACAAGTAGAATCGGATCAAAAAATTCAATGCCATAGCCAGGATTTGAACCATGGATCTTCTGGTTTCCATCTGCTTGCTGTAACCAACTGAGCTATCACGGAAACATGGCATTAGCTGTCAATGTAAGTCAGTTGGGGAATTTAATATGCTGGCGTTTGCCGTGATAGCTTAGTAAGAGCAATCAGAAGAAACAGGAAGATCCGTTGTTAAAATCCCTGCAATGGCTTTGAATTTTTCAACATGACTATACCTTTCCAAGCGTTATCTGTAATAACAAGAAGTAGATAAAAATGTGATGTGTTATACTCGCATGACCTTCTCTACTCTTGTAAAACTCTGCCTGTGCGTGTGTGCGTGCGGGTGCTCTTGCGCGTGCATGTGTGTGCGTGCGCGTGCACACGTGTGTGTGTGTAACTCTGCCTGTGCGTGTGTGCGTGCGGGTGCTAGTGCGCGTGCGCGCGCAGGTGTGTGTGTGTGTGTGTGTGTGTGTGTGTGTGGTTGTGTGTGTGTGTGTGTGTGTGTTTTTTTTTTTTTTAAAAAAGAGTAGAGAAGGTATTGGAAATAATCGTTCTTTCACACAGTTCGTGTGTAGGACAAGTAGAATCGGATCAAAAAATTCAATGCCATAGCCAGGATTTGAACCATGGATCTTCTGGTTTCCATCTGCTTGCTGTAACCAACTGAGCTATCACGGAAACATGGCATTAGCTGTCAATGTAAGTCAGTTGGGGAATTTAATATGCTGGCATTTGCCGTGATAGCTTAGTAAGAGCAATCAGAAGAAACAGGAAGATCCGTTGTTAAAATCCCTGCAATGGCTTTGAATTTTTCAACATGACTATACCTTTCCAAGCGTTATCTGTAATAACAAGAAGTAGATAAAAATGTGATGTGTTATACTCGCATGACCTTCTCTACTCCTGTAAAACTCTGCCTGTGCGTGTGTGCGTGCGGGTGCTCGTGCGCGTGCATGTGTGTGCGTGCGCGTGCACACGTGTGTGTGTAACTCTGCCTGTGCGTGTGTGCGTGCGGGTGCTAGTGCGCGTGCGCGCGCAGGTGTGTGTGTGTGTGTGTGTGTGAGTGTGTGTGTGTGTGAGTGTGTGTGTGTTTGTGTGTGTGTTTTTTTTTTTTAAAAAAGAGTAGAGAAGGTATTGGAAATAATCGTTCTTTCACACAGTTCGTGTGTAGGACAAGTAGAATCGGATCAAAAAATTCAATGCCATAGCCAGGATTTGAACCATGGATCTTCTGGTTTCCATCTGCTTGCTGTAACCAACTGAGCTATCACGGAAACATGGCATTAGCTGTCAATGTAAGTCAGTTGGGGAATTTAATATGCTGGCGTTTGCCGTGATAGCTTAGTAAGAGCAATCAGAAGAAACAGGAAGATCCGTTGTTAAAATCCCTGCAATGGCTTTGAATTTTTCAACATGACTATACCTTTCCAAGCGTTATCTGTAATAACAAGAAGTAGATAAAAATGTGATGTGTTATACTCGCATGACCTTCTCTACTCTTGTAAAACTCTGCATGTGCGTGTGTGCGTGCGGGTGCTCGTGCGCGTGCATGTGTGTGCGTGCGCGTGCACACGTGTGTGTGTGTAACTCTGCCTGTGCGTGTGTGCGTGCGGGTGCTAGTGCGCGTGCGCGCGCGCAGGTGTGTGTGTGTGTGTGTGTGTGTGTGTGTGTGTGTGTGTGTGTGTGTGTGTGTGTGTGTGTGTGTGTGTGTGTGTGTGTGTGTGTGTGTGTGTGTGTGTGTGTGTGTGTGTGTGTGTGTGTGTGTGTGTGTGTGTGTGTGTGTGTGTGTGTGTGTGTGTGTGTGTGTGTGTGTGTGTGTGTGTGTGTGTGTGTGTGTGTGTGTGTGTGTGTGTGTGTGTGTGTGTGTGTGTGTGTGTGTGTGTGTGTGTGTGTGTGTGTGTGTGTGTGTGTGTGTGTGTGTGTGTGTGTGTGTGTGTGTGTGTGTGTGTGTGTGTGTGTGTGTGTGTGTGTGTGTGTGTGTGTGTGTGTGTGTGTGTGTGTGTGTGTGTGTGTGTGTGTGTGTGTGTGTGTGTGTGTGTGTGTGTGTGTGTGTGTGTGTGTGTGTGTGTGTGTGTGTGTGTGTGTGTGTGTGTGTGTGTGTGTGTGTGTGTGTGTGTGTGTGTGTGTGTGTGTGTGTGTGTGTGTGTGTGTGTGTGTGTGTGTGTGTGTGTGTGTGTGTGTGTGTGTGTGTGTGTGTGTGTGTGTGTGTGTGTGTGTGTGTGTGTGTGTGTGTGTGTGTGTGTGTGTGTGTGTGTGTGTGTGTGTGTGTGTGTGTGTGTGTGTGTGTGTGTGTGTGTGTGTGTGTGTGTGTGTGTGTGTGTGTGTGTGTGTGTGTGTGTGTGTGTGTGTGTGTGTGTGTGTGTGTGTGTGTGTGTGTGTGTGTGTGTGTGTGTGTGTGTGTGTGTGTGTGTGTGTGTGTGTGTGTGTGTGTGTGTGTGTGTGTGTGTGTGTGTGTGTGTGTGTGTGTGTGTGTGTGTGTGTGTGTGTGTGTGTGTGTGTGTGTGTGTGTGTGTGTGTGTGTGTGTGTGTGTGTGTGTGTGTGTGTGTGTGTGTGTGTGTGTGTGTGTGTGTGTGTTAAAAAAGAGTAGAGAAGGTATTGGAAATAATCGTTCTTTCACACAGTTCGTGTGTAGGACAAGTAGAATCGGATCAAAAAATTCAATGCCATAGCCAGGACTTGAACCATGGACCTTCTGGTTTCCATCTGCTTGCTGTAGCCAACTGAGCTATCACGGAAACATGGCATTAGCTGTCAATGTAAGTCAGTTGGGGAATTTAATATGCTGGCATTTGCCGTGATAGCTTAGTAAGAG
>JAUKNL010000070.1:60000-65000 GCA_030765065.1 Deroplatys truncata
GTGTGTGTGTGTGTGTGTGTGTGTGTGTGTGTGTGTGTGTGTGTGTGTGTGTGTGTGTGTGTGTGTGTGTGTGTGTGTGTGTGTGTGTGTGTGTGTGTGTGTGTGTGTGTGTGTGTGTGTGTGTGTGTGTGTGTGTGTGTGTGTGTGTGTGTGTGTGTGTGTGTGTGTGTGTGTGTGTGTGTGTGTGTGTGTGTGTGTGTGTGTGTGTGTGTGTGTGTGTGTGTGTGTTAAAAAAGAGTAGAGAAGGTATTGGAAATAATCGTTCTTTCACACAGTTCGTGTGTAGGACAAGTAGAATCGGATCAAAAAATTCAATGCCATAGCCAGGATTTGAACCATGGATCTTCTGGTTTCCATCTGCTTGCTGTAACCAACTGAGCTATCACGGAAACATGGCATTAGCTGTCAATGTAAGTCAGTTGGGGAATTTAATATGCTGGCATTTGCCGTGATAGCTTAGTAAGAGCAATCAGAAGAAACAGGAAGATCCGTTGTTAAAATCCCTGCAATGGCTTTGAATTTTTCAACATGACTATACCTTTCCAAGCGTTATCTGTAATAACAAGAAGTAGATAAAAATGTGATGTGTTATACTCGCATGACCTTCTCTACTCTTGTAAAACTCTGCCTGTGCGTGTGTGCGTGCGGGTGCTCGTGCGCGTGCATGTGTGTGCGTGCGCGTGCACACGTGTGTGTGTGTGTGTGTGTGTGTGTGTGTGTGTGTGTGTGTGTGTGTGTGTGTGTGTGTGTGTGTGTGTGTGTGTGTGTGTGTGTGTGTGTGTGTGTGTGTGTGTGTGTGTGTGTGTGTGTGTGTGTGTGTGTGTGTGTGTGTGTGTGTGTGTGTGTGTGTGTGTGTGTGTGTGTGTGTGTGTGTGTGTGTGTGTGTGTGTGTGTGTGTGTGTGTGTGTGTGTGTGTGTGTGTGTGTGTGTGTGTGTGTGTGTGTGTGTGTGTGTGTGTGTGTGTGTGTGTGTGTGTGTGTGTGTGTGTGTGTGTGTGTGTGTGTGTGTGTGTGTGTGTGTGTGTGTGTGTGTGTGTGTGTGTGTGTGTGTGTGTGTGTGTGTGTGTGTGTGTGTGTGTGTGTGTGTGTGTGTGTGTGTGTGTGTGTGTGTGTGTGTGTGTGTGTGTGTGTGTGTGTGTGTGTGTGTGTGTGTGTGTGTGTGTGTGTGTGTGTGTGTGTGTGTGTGTGTGTGTGTGTGTGTGTGTGTGTGTTTGTTTGTTTTTTTTTTAAAAAGAGTAGAGAAGGTATTGGAAATAATCGTTCTTTCACACAGTTCGTGTGTAGGACAAGTAGAATCGGATCAAAAAATTCAATGCCATAGCCAGGATTTGAACCATGGATCTTCTGGTTTCCATCTGCTTGCTGTAACCAACTGAGCTATCACGGAAACATGGCATTAGCTGTCAATGTAAGTCAGTTGGGGAATTTAATATGCTGGCGTTTGCCGTGATAGCTTAGTAAGAGCAATCAGAAGAAACAGGAAGATCCGTTGTTAAAATCCCTGCAATGGCTTTGAATTTTTCAACATGACTATACCTTTCCAAGCGTTCTCTGTAATAACAAGAAGTAGATAAAAATGTGATGTGTTATACTCGCATGACCTTCTCTACTCTTGTAAAACTCTGCCTGTGCGTGTGTGCGTGCGGGTGCTCGTGCGCGTGCATGTGTGTGCGTGCGCGTGCACACGTGTGTGTGTGTAACTCTGCCTGTGCGTGTGTGCGTGCGGGTGCTAGTGCGCGTGCGCGCGCAGGTGTGTGTGTGTGTGTGTGTGTGTGTGTGTGTGTGTGTGTGTGTGTGTGTGTGTGTGTGTGTGTGTGTGTGTGTGTGTGTGTGTGTGTGTGTGTGTGTGTGTGTGTGTGTGTGTGTGTGTGTGTGTGTGTGTGTGTGTGTGTGTGTGTGTGTGTGTGTGTGTGTGTGTGTGTGTGTGTGTGTGTGTGTGTGTGTGTGTGTGTGTGTGTGTGTGTGTGTGTGTGTGTGTGTGTGTGTGTGTGTGTGTGTGTGTGTGTGTGTGTGTGTGTGTGTGTGTGTGTGTGTGTGTGTGTGTGTGTGTGTGTGTGTGTGTGTGTGTGTGTGTGTGTGTGTGTGTGTGTGTGTGTGTGTGTGTGTGTGTGTGTGTGTGTGTGTGTGTGTGTGTGTGTGTGTGTGTGTGTGTGTGTGTGTGTGTGTGTGTGTGTGTGTGTGTGTGTGTGTGTGTGTGTGTGTGTGTGTGTGTGTGTGTGTGTGTGTGTGTGTGTGTGTGTGTGTGTGTGTGTGTGTGTGTGTGTGTGTGTGTGTGTGTGTGTGTGTGTGTGTGTGTGTGTGTGTGTGTGTGTGTGTGTGTGTGTGTGTGTGTGTGTGTGTGTGTGTGTGTGTGTGTGTGTGTGTGTGTGTGTGTGTGTGTGTGTGTGTGTGTGTGTGTGTGTGTGTGTGTGTGTGTGTGTGTGTGTGTGTGTGTGTGTGTGTGTGTGTGTGTGTGTGTGTGTGTGTGTGTGTGTGTGTGTGTGTGTGTGTGTGTGTGTGTGTGTGTGTGTGTGTGTGTGTGTGTGTGTGTGTGTGTGTGTGTGTGTGTGTGTGTGTGTTAAAAAAGAGTAGAGAAGGTATTGGAAATAATCGTTCTTTCACACAGTTCGTGTGTAGGACAAGTAGAATCGGATCAAAAAATTCAATGCCATAGCCAGGACTTGAACCATGGACCTTCTGGTTTCCATCTGCTTGCTGTAGCCAACTGAGCTATCACGGAAACATGGCATTAGCTGTCAATGTAAGTCAGTTGGGGAATTTAATATGCTGGCATTTGCCGTGATAGCTTAGTAAGAGCAATCAGAAGGCATTTGCCGTGATAGCTTAGTAAGAGCAATCAGAAGAAACAGGAAGATCCGTTGTTAAAATCCCTGCAATGGCTTTGAATTTTTCAACATGACTATACCTTTCCAAGCGTTATCTGTAATAACAAGAAGTAGATAAAAATGTGATGTGTTATACTCGCATGACCTTCTCTACTCTTGTAAAACTCTGCCTGTGCGTGTGTGCGTCGGGTGCTCGTGCGCGTGCATGTGTGTGCGTGCGCGTGCACACGTGTGTGTGTGCGTGCGCGAGCACACGTGTGTGTGTGTAACTCTACCTGTGCGTGTGTGCGTGCGGGTGCTAGTGCGCGTGCGCGCGCAGGTGTGTGTGTGTGTGTGTGTGTGTGTGTGTGTGTGTGTGTGTGTGTGTGTGTGTGTGTGTGTGTGTGTGTGTGTGTGTGTGTGTGTGTGTGTGTGTGTGTGTGTGTGTGTGTGTGTGTGTGTGTGTGTGT
This sequence comes from Deroplatys truncata, assembly GCA_030765065.1. NCBI lineage: Eukaryota > Metazoa > Arthropoda > Insecta > Mantodea > Mantidae > Deroplatys > Deroplatys truncata. Next base: position 63,274 of record JAUKNL010000070.1, read on the forward strand.
GTGTGTGTGTGTGTGTGTGTGTGTGTGTGTGTGTGTGTGTGTGTGTGTGTGTGTGTGTGTGTGTGTGTGTGTGTGTGTGTGTGTGTGTGTGTGTGTGTGTGTGTGTGTGTGTGTGTGTGTGTGTGTGTGTGTGTGTGTGTGTGTGTGTGTGTGTGTGTGTGTGTGTGTGTGTGTGTGTGTGTGTGTGTGTGTGTGTGTGTGTGTGTGTGTGTGTGTGTGTGTGTGTGTGTGTGTGTGTGTGTGTGTGTGTGTGTGTGTGTGTGTGTGTGTGTGTGTGTGTGTGTGTGTGTGTGTGTGTGTGTGTGTGTGTGTGTGTGTGTGTGTGTGTGTGTGTGTGTGTGTGTGTGTGTGTGTGTGTGTGTGTGTGTGTGTGTGTGTGTGTGTGTGTGTGTGTGTGTGTGTGTGTGTGTGTGTGTGTGTGTGTGTGTGTGTGTGTGTGTGTGTGTGTGTTAAAAAAGAGTAGAGAAGGTATTGGAAATAATCGTTCTTTCACACAGTTCGTGTGTAGGACAAGGAGAATCGGATCAAAAATCTCAATGCCATAGCCAGGATTTGAACCATGGATCTTCTGGTTTCCATCTGCTTGCTGTAACCAACTGAGCTATCACGGAAACATGGCATTAGCTGTCAATGTGTGTCAGTTGGGGAATTTAATATGCTGGCATTTGCCGTGATAGCTTAGTAAGAGCAATCAGAAGAAACAGGAAGATCCGTTGTTAAAATCCCTGCAATGGCTTTGAATTTTTCAACATGACTATACCTTTCCAAGCGTTATCTGTAATAACAAGAAGTAGATAAAAATGTGATGTGTTATACTCGCATGACCTTCTCTACTCTGGTAAAACTCTGCCTGTGCGTGTGTGCGTGCGGGTGCTCGTGCGCGTGCATGTGTGTGCGTGCGCGTGCACACGTACGAGTGTGTGTGTGTGTGTGCGTGCGTGCGTGCGTGTGTGTGTGTGTGTGTTTTTTTTTAAAAAAGAGTAGAGAAGGTATTGGAAATAATCGTTCTTTCACACAGTTCGTGTGTAGGACAAGTAGAATCGGATCAAAAAATTCAATGCCATAGCCAGGATTTGAACCATGGATCTTCTGGTTTCCATCTGCTTGCTGTAACCAACTGAGCTATCACGGAAACATGGCATTAGCTGTCATTGTAAGTCAGTTGGGGAATTTAATATGCTGGCGTTTGCCGTGATAGCTTAGTAAGAGCAATCAGAAGAAACAGGAAGATCCGTTGTTAAAATCCCTGCAATGGCTTTGAATTTTTCAACATGACTATACCTTTCCAAGCGTTATCTGTAATAACAAGAAGTAGATAAAAATGTGATGTGTTATACTCGCATGACCTTCTCTACTCTTGTAAAACTCTGCCTGTGCGTGTGTGCGTGCGGGTGCTCGTGCGCGTGCATGTGTGTGTGTGTGTGTGTGTGTGTGTGTGTGTGTGTGTGTGTGTGTGTGTGTGTGTGTGTGTGTGTGTGTGTGTGTGTGTGTGTGTGTGTGTGTGTGTGTGTGTGTGTGTGTGTGTGTGTGTGTGTGTGTGTGTGTGTGTGTGTGTGTGTGTGTGTGTGTGTGTGTGTGTGTGTGTGTGTGTGTGTGTGTGTGTGTGTGTGTGTGTGTGTGTGTGTGTGTGTGTGTGTGTGTGTGTGTGTGTGTGTGTGTGTGTGTGTGTGTGTGTGTGTGTGTGTGTGTGTGTGTGTGTGTGTGTGTGTGTGTGTGTGTGTGTGTGT
>JAUKNL010000070.1:72500-77500 GCA_030765065.1 Deroplatys truncata
CTCGTGCGCGTGCATGTGTGTGCGTGCGCGTGCACACGTGTGTGTGTGTGCGTGTGCGTGTGCGCGTGCGCGTGCGCGTGTGCGTGTGCGTGTGCGCGCGCGCGCGCGCGTGTGTGTGTGTGTGTGTGTGTGTGTGTGTGTGTGTGTGTGTGTGTGTGTGTGTGTGTGTGTGTGTGTGTGTGTGTGTGTGTGTGTGTGTGTGTGTGTGTGTGTGTGTGTGTGTGTGTGTGTGTGTGTGTGTGTGTGTGTGTGTGTGTGTGTGTGTGTGTGTGTGTGTGTGTGTGTGTGTGTGTGTGTGTGTGTGTGTGTGTGTGTGTGTGTGTGTGTGTGTGTGTGTGTGTGTGTGTGTGTGTGTGTGTGTGTGTGTGTGTGTGTGTGTGTGTGTGTGTGTGTGTGTGTGTGTGTGTGTGTGTGTGTGTGTGTGTGTGTGTGTGTGTGTGTGTGTGTGTGTGTGTGTGTGTGTGTGTGTGTGTGTGTGTGTGTGTGTGTGTGTGTGTGTGTGTGTGTGTGTGTGTGTGTGTGTGTGTGTGTGTGTGTGTGTGTGTGTGTGTGTGTGTGTGTGTGTGTGTGTGTGTGTGTGTGTGTGTGTGTGTGTGTGTGTGTGTGTGTGTGTGTGTGTGTGTGTGTGTGTGTGTGTGTGTGTGTGTGTGTGTGTGTGTGTGTGTGTGTGTGTGTGTGTGTGTGTGTGTGTGTGTGTGTGTGTGTGTGTGTGTGTGTGTGTGTGTGTGTGTGTGTGTGTGTGTGTGTGTGTGTGTGTGTGTGTGTGTGTGTGTGTGTGTGTGTGTGTGTGTGTGTGTGTGTGTGTGTGTGTGTGTGTGTGTGTGTGTGTGTGTGTGTGTGTGTGTGTGTGTGTGTGTGTGTGTGTGTGTGTGTGTGTGTGTGTGTGTGTGTGTGTGTGTGTGTGTGTGTGTGTGTGTGTGTGTGTGTGTGTGTGTGTGTGTGTTAAAAAAGAGTAGAGAAGGTATTGGAAATAATCGTTCTTTCACACAGTTCGTGTGTAGGACAAGTAGAATCGGATCAAAAAATTCAATGCCATAGCCAGGACTTGAACCATGGACCTTCTGGTTTCCATCTGCTTGCTGTAGCCAACTGAGCTATCACGGAAACATGGCATTAGCTGTCAATGTAAGTCAGTTGGGGAATTTAATATGCTGGCATTTGCCGTGATAGCTTAGTAAGAGCAATCAGAAGAAACAGGAAGATCCGTTGTTAAAATCCCTGCAATGGCTTTGAATTTTTCAACATGACTATACCTTTCCAAGCGTTATCTGTAATAACAAGAAGTAGATAAAAATGTGATGTGTTATACTCGCATGACCTTCTCTACTCTTGTAAAACTCTGCCTGTGCGTGTGTGCGTCGGGTGCTCGTGCGCGTGCATGTGTGTGCGTGCGCGTGCACACGTGTGTGTGTGCGTGCGCGAGCACACGTGTGTGTGTGTAACTCTACCTGTGCGTGTGTGCGTGCGGGTGCTAGTGCGCGTGCGCGCGCAGGTGTGTGTGTGTGTGTGTGTGTGTGTGTGTGTGTGTGTGTGTGTGTGTGTGTGTGTGTGTGTGTGTGTGTGTGTGTGTGTGTGTGTGTGTGTGTGTGTGTGTGTGTGTGTGTGTGTGTGTGTGTGTGTGTGTGTGTGTGTGTGTGTGTGTGTGTGTGTGTGTGTGTGTGTGTGTGTGTGTGTGTGTGTGTGTGTGTGTGTGTGTGTGTGTGTGTGTGTGTGTGTGTGTGTGTGTGTGTGTGTGTGTGTGTGTGTGTGTGTGTGTGTGTGTGTGTGTGTGTGTGTGTGTGTGTGTGTGTGTGTGTGTGTGTGTGTGTGTGTGTGTGTGTGTGTGTGTGTGTGTGTGTGTGTGTGTGTGTGTGTGTGTGTGTGTGTGTGTGTGTGTGTGTGTGTGTGTGTGTGTGTGTGTGTGTGTGTGTGTGTGTGTGTGTGTGTGTGTGTGTGTGTGTGTGTGTGTGTGTGTGTGTGTGTGTGTGTGTGTGTGTGTGTGTGTGTGTGTGTGTGTGTGTGTGTGTGTGTGTGTGTGTGTGTGTGTGTGTGTGTGTGTGTGTGTGTGTGTGTGTGTGTGTGTGTGTGTGTGTGTGTGTGTGTGTGTGTGTGTGTGTGTGTGTGTGTGTGTGTGTGTGTGTGTGTGTGTGTGTGTGTGTGTGTGTGTGTGTGTGTGTGTGTGTGTGTGTGTGTGTGTGTGTGTGTGTGTGTGTGTGTGTGTGTGTGTGTGTGTGTGTGTGTGTGTGTGTGTGTGTGTGTGTGTGTGTGTGTGTGTGTGTGTGTGTGTGTGTGTGTGTGTGTGTGTGTGTGTGTGTGTTTGTTTGTTTTTAAAAAAGAGTGGAGAAGGTATTGGAAATAATCGTTCTTTCACACAGTTCGTGTGTAGGACAAGTAGAATCGGAACAAAAAATTCAATGCCATAGCCAGGTTTTGAACCATGGATCTTCTGGTTTCCATCTGCTTGCTGTAACCAACTGAGCTATCACGGAAACATGGCATTAGCTTGGATCTTCTGGTTTCCATCTGCTTGCTGTAACCAACTGAGCTATCACGGAAACATGGCATTAGCTGTCAATGTAAGTCAGTTGGGGAATTTAATATGCTGGCGTTTGCCGTGATAGCTTAGTAAGAGCAATCAGAAGAAACAGGAAGATCCGTTGTTAAAATCCCTGCAATGGCTTTGAATTTTTCAACATGACTATACCTTTCCAAGCGTTATCTGTAATAACAAGAAGTAGATAAAAATGTGATGTGTTATACTCGCATGACCTTCTCTACTCTTGTAAAACTCTGCCTGTGCGTGTGTGCGTGCGGGTGCTCGTGCGCGTGCATGTGTGTGCGTGCGCGTGCACACGTGTGTGTGTGTAACTCTGCCTGTGCGTGTGTGCGTGCGGGTGCTAGTGCGCGTGCGCGCAGGTGTGTGTGTGTGTGTGTGTGTGTGTGTGTGTGTGTGTGTGTGTGTGTGTGTGTGTGTGTGTGTGTGTGTGTGTGTGTGTGTGTGTGTGTGTGTGTGTGTGTGTGTGTGTGTGTGTGTGTGTGTGTGTGTGTGTGTGTGTGTGTGTGTGTGTGTGTGTGTGTGTGTGTGTGTGTGTGTGTGTGTGTGTGTGTGTGTGTGTGTGTGTGTGTGTGTGTGTGTGTGTGTGTGTGTGTGTGTGTGTGTGTGTGTGTGTGTGTGTGTGTGTGTGTGTGTGTGTGTGTGTGTGTGTGTGTGTGTGTGTGTGTGTGTGTGTGTGTGTGTGTGTGTGTGTGTGTGTGTGTGTGTGTGTGTGTGTGTGTGTGTGTGTGTGTGTGTGTGTGTGTGTGTGTGTGTGTGTGTGTGTGTGTGTGTGTGTGTGTGTGTGTGTGTGTGTGTGTGTGTGTGTGTGTGTGTGTGTGTGTGTGTGTGTGTGTGTGTGTGTGTGTGTGTGTGTGTGTGTGTGTGTGTGTGTGTGTTTTTTTTTTTTTTTTTAAAAAAGAGTAGAGAAGGTATTGGAAATAATCGTTCTTTCACACAGTTCGTGTGTAGGACAAGTAGAATCGGATCAAAAAATTTCAATGCCATAGCCAGGATTTGAACCATGGATCTTCTGGTTTCCATCTGCTTGCTGTAACCAACTGAGCTATCACGGAAACATGGCATTAGCTGTCAATGTAAGTCAGTTGGGGAATTTAATATGCTGGCATTTGCCGTGATAGCTTAGTAAGAGCAATCAGAAGAAACAGGAAGATCCGTTGTTAAAATCCCTGCAATGGTTTTGAATTTTTCAACATGACTATACCTTTCCAAGCGTTATCTGTAATAACAAGAAGTAGATAAAAATGTGATGTGTTATACTCGCATGACCTTCTCTACTCTTGTAAAACTCTGCCTGTGCGTGTGTGCGTGCGGGTGCTCGTGCGCGTGCATGTGTGTGCGTGCGCGTGCACACGTGTGTGTGTGCGTGCGCGTGCACACGTGTGTGTGTGTAACTCTGCCTGTGCTGTGTGCGTGCGGGTGCTAGTGCGCGTGCGCGCGCGCAGCTGTGTGCGTGTGCGTGTGCGTGTGTGTGTGTGTGTGTGTGTGTGTTAAAGAAGAGTAGAGAAGGTATTGGAAATAATCGTTCTTTCACACAGTTCGTGTGTAGGACAAGTAGAATCGGATTAAAAAATTCAATGCCATAGCCAGGATTTGAACCATGGATCTTCTGGTTTCCATCTGCTTGCTGTAACCAACTGAGCTATCACGGAAACATGGCATTAGCTGTCAATGTAAGTCAGTTGGGGAATTTAATATGCTGGCATTTGCCGTGATAGCTTAGTAAGAGCAATCAGAAGAAACAGGAAGATCCGTTGTTAAAATCCCTGCAATGGCTTTGAATTTTTCAACATGACTATACCTTTCCAAGCGTTATCTGTAATAACAAGAAGTAGATAAAAATGTGATGTGTTATACTCGCATGACCTTCTCTACTCTGGTAAAACTCTGCCTGTGCGTGTGTGCGTGCGGGTGCTCGTGCGCGTGCATGTGTGTGCGTGCGCGTGCACACGTACGTGTGTGTGTGTGTGTGCGTGCGGTATTGGAAATAATCGTTCTTTCACACAGTTCGTGTGTAGGACAAGTAGAATCGGATCAAAAAATTCAATGCCATAGCCAGGATTTGAACCATGGATCTTCTGGTTTCCATCTGCTTGCTGTAACCAACTGAGCTATCACGGAAACATGGCATTAGCTGTCATTGTAAGTCAGTTGGGGAATTTAATATGCTGGCGTTTGCCGTGATAGCTTAGTAAGAGCAATCAGAAGAAACAGGAAGATCCGTTGTTAAAATCCCTGCAATGGCTTTGAATTTTTCAACATGACTATACCTTTCCAAGCGTTATCTGTAATAACAAGAAGTAGATAAAAATGTGATGTGTTATACTCGCATGACCTTCTCTACTCTTGTAAAACTCTGCCTGTGCGTGTGTGCGTGCGGGTGCTCGTGCGCGTGCATGTCTGTGCGTGCGCGTGCACACGTGTGTGTGTGTGTGTGTGTGTCTGTGTGTGTTTTTTTTTTAAAAAA
>JAUKNL010000070.1:87500-125000 GCA_030765065.1 Deroplatys truncata
GTGTGTGTGTGCGTGCGCGTGCACACGTGTGTGTGTGTAACTCTGCCTGTGCTGTGTGCGTGCGGGTGCTAGTGCGCGTGCGCGCGCGCAGTTGTGTGCGTGTGCGTGTGCGTGTGCGTGTGCGTGTGCGTGTGTGTGTGTGTGTGTGTGTGTTAAAGAAGAGTAGAGAAGGTATTGGAAATAATCGTTCTTTCACACAGTTCGTGTGTAGGACAAGTAGAATCGGATTAAAAAATTCAATGCCATAGCCAGGATTTGAACCATGGATCTTCTGGTTTCCATCTGCTTGCTGTAACCAACTGAGCTATCACGGAAACATGGCATTAGCTGTCAATGTAAGTCAGTTGGGGAATTTAATATGCTGGCATTTGCCGTGATAGCTTAGTAAGAGCAATCAGAAGAAACAGGAAGATCCGTTGTTAAAATCCCTGCAATGGCTTTGAATTTTTCAACATGACTATACCTTTCCAAGCGTTATCTGTAATAACAAGAAGTAGATAAAAATGTGATGTGTTATACTCGCATGACCTTCTCTACTCTGGTAAAACTCTGCCTGTGCGTGTGTGCGTGCGGGTGCTCGTGCGCGTGCATGTGTGTGCGTGCGCGTGCACACGTACGTGTGTGTGTGTGTGTGCGTGCGTGCGTGCGTGTGTGTGTGTGTGTGTTTTTTTAAAAAAGAGTAGAGAAGGTATTGGAAATAATCGTTCTTTCACACAGTTCGTGTGTAGGACAAGTAGAATCGGATCAAAAAATTCAATGCCATAGCCAGGATTTGAACCATGGATCTTCTGGTTTCCATCTGCTTGCTGTAACCAACTGAGCTATCACGGAAACATGGCATTAGCTGTCATTGTAAGTCAGTTGGGGAATTTAATATGCTGGCGTTTGCCGTGATAGCTTAGTAAGAGCAATCAGAAGAAACAGGAAGATCCGTTGTTAAAATCCCTGCAATGGCTTTGAATTTTTCAACATGACTATACCTTTCCAAGCGTTATCTGTAATAACAAGAAGTAGATAAAAATGTGATGTGTTATACTCGCATGACCTTCTCTACTCTTGTAAAACTCTGCCTGTGCGTGTGTGCGTGCGGGTGCTCGTGCGCGTGCATGTGTGTGCGTGCGCGTGCACACGTGTGTGTGTGTGTGTGTGTCTGTGTGTGTTTTTTTTTTAAAAAAGAGTAGAGAAGGTATTGGAAATAATCGTTCTTTCACACAGTTCGTGTGTAGGACAAGTAGAATCGGATGAAAAATTCAATGCCATAGCCAGGATTTGAACCATGGATCTTCTGGTTTCCATCTGCTTGCTGTAACCAACTGAGCTATCACGGAAACATGGCATTAGCTGTCAATGTAAGTCAGTTGGGGAATTTAATATGCTGGCGTTTGCCGTGATAGCTTAGTAAGAGCAATCAGAAGAAACAGGAAGATCCGTTGTTAAAATCCCTGCAATGGCTTTGAATTTTTCAACATGACTATACCTTTCCAAGCGTTATCTGTAATAACAAGAAGTAGATAAAAATGTGATGTGTTATACTCGCATGACCTTCTCTACTCTTGTAAAACTCTGCCTGTGCGTGTGTGCGTGCGGGTGCTCGTGCGCGTGCATGTGTGTGCGTGCGCGTGCACACGTGTGTGTGTGCGTGTGCGTGTGCGCGTGCGCGTGTGCGTGTGCGTGTGCGCGCGCGCGCGTGCGTGCGTGCGTGCGTGCGCGCGTGTGTGTGTGTGTGCGTGCGCGCGTGTGTGTGTGTGTGTGTGTGTGTGTGTGTGTGTGTGTGTGTGTGTGTGTGTGTGTGTGTGTGTGTGTGTGTGTGTGTGTGTGTGTGTGTGTGTGTGTGTGTGTGTGTGTGTGTGTGTGTGTGTGTGTGTGTGTGTGTGTGTGTGTGTGTGTGTGTGTGTGTGTGTGTGTGTGTGTGTGTGTGTGTGTGTGTGTGTGTGTGTGTGTGTGTGTGTGTGTGTGTGTGTGTGTGTGTGTGTGTGTGTGTGTGTGTGTGTGTGTGTGTGTGTGTGTGTGTGTGTGTGTGTGTGTGTGTGTGTGTGTGTGTGTGTGTGTGTGTGTGTGTGTGTGTGTGTGTGTGTGTGTGTGTGTGTGTGTGTGTGTGTGTGTGTGTGTGTGTGTGTGTGTGTGTGTGTGTGTGTGTGTGTGTGTGTGTGTGTGTGTGTGTGTGTGTGTGTGTGTGTGTGTGTGTGTGTGTGTGTGTGTGTGTGTGTGTGTGTGTGTGTGTGTGTGTGTGTGTGTGTGTGTGTGTGTGTGTGTGTGTGTGTGTGTGTGTGTGTGTGTGTGTGTGTGTGTGTGTGTGTGTGTGTGTGTGTGTGTGTGTGTGTGTGTGTGTGTGTGTGTGTGTGTGTGTGTGTGTGTGTGTGTGTGTGTGTGTGTGTGTGTGTGTGTGTGTGTGTGTGTGTGTGTGTGTGTGTGTGTGTGTGTGTGTGTGTGTGTGTGTGTGTGTGTGTGTGTGTGTGTGTGTGTGTGTGTGTGTGTGTGTGTGTGTGTGTGTGTGTGTGTGTGTTAAAAAAAGAGTAGAGAAGGTATTGGAAATAATCGTTCTTTCACACAGTTCGTGTGTAGGACAAGTAGAATCGGATCAAAAAATTCAATGCCATAGCCAGGATTTGAACCATGGATCTTCTGGTTTCCATCTGCTTGCTGTAACCAACTGAGCTATCACGGAAACATGGCATTAGCTGTCAATGTAAGTCAGTTGGGGAATTTAATATGCTGGCATTTGCCGTGATAGCTTAGTAAGAGCAATCAGAAGAAACAGGAAGATCCGTTGTTAAAATCCCTGCAATGGCTTTGAATTTTTCAACATGACTATACCTTTCCAAGCGTTATCTGTAATAACAAGAAGTAGATAAAAATGTGATGTGTTATACTCGCATGACCTTCTCTACTCTTGTAAAACTCTGCCTGTGCGTGTGTGCGTGCGGGTGCTCGTGCGCGTGCATGTGTGTGCGTGCGCGTGCACACGTGTGTGTGTGTGTGTGTGTGTGCGTGCGCGTGCACACGTGTGTGTGTGTGTGTGTGTGTGTGTGTGTGTGTGTGTGTGTGTGTGTGTGTGTGTGTGTGTGTGTGTGTGTGTGTGTGTGTGTGTGTGTGTGTGTGTGTGTGTGTGTGTGTGTGTGTGTGTGTGTGTGTGTGTGTGTGTGTGTGTGTGTGTGTGTGTGTGTGTGTGTGTGTGTGTGTGTGTGTGTGTGTGTGTGTGTGTGTGTGTGTGTGTGTGTGTGTGTGTGTGTGTGTGTGTGTGTGTGTGTGTGTGTGTGTGTGTGTGTGTGTGTGTGTGTGTGTGTGTGTGTGTGTGTGTGTGTGTGTGTGTGTGTGTGTGTGTGTGTGTGTGTGTGTGTGTGTGTGTGTGTGTGTGTGTGTGTGTGTGTGTGTGTGTGTGTGTGTGTGTGTGTGTGTGTGTGTGTGTGTGTGTGTGTGTGTGTGTGTGTGTGTGTGTGTGTGTGTGTGTGTGTGTGTGTGTGTGTGTGTGTGTGTGTGTGTGTGTGTGTGTGTGTGTGTGTGTGTGTGTGTGTGTGTGTGTGTGTGTGTGTGTGTGTGTGTGTGTGTGTGTGTGTGTGTGTGTGTGTGTGTGTGTGTGTGTGTGTGTGTGTGTGTGTGTGTGTGTGTGTGTGTGTGTGTGTGTGTGTGTGTGTGTGTGTGTGTGTGTGTGTGTGTGTGTGTGTGTGTGTGTGTGTGTGTGTGTGTGTGTGTGTGTGTGTGTGTGTGTGTGTTTTTTAAAAAAGAGTAGAGAAGGTATTGGAAATAATCGTTCTTTCACACAGTTCGTGTGTAGGACAAGTAGAATCGGATCAAAAAATTCAATGCCATAGCCAGGATTTGAACCATGGATCTTCTGGTTTCCATCTGCTTGCTGTAACCAACTGAGCTATCACGGAAACATGGCATTAGCTGTCAATGTAAGTCAGTTGGGGAATTTAATATGCTGGCATTTGCCGTGATAGCTTAGTAAGAGCAATCAGAAGAAACAGGAAGATCCGTTGTTAAAATCCCTGCAATGGCTTTGAATTTTTCAACATGACTATACCTTTCCAAGCGTTATCTGTAATAACAAGAAGTAGATAAAAATGTGATGTGTTATACTCGCATGACCTTCTCTACTCTTGTAAAACTCTGCCTGTGCGTGTGTGCCTGCGGGTGCTCGTGCGCGTGCATGTGTGTGCGTGCGTGCCTGCGGGTGCTCGTGCGCGTGCATGTGTGTGCGTGCGCGTGCACACGTGTGTGTGTGTGTGTGTGCGTGCGCGTGCGCGTGCACACGTGTGTGTGTGTGTGTGTGTGTGTGTGTGTGTGTGTGTGTGTGTGTGTGTGTGTGTGTGTGTGTGTGTGTGTGTGTGTGTGTGTGTGTGTGTGTGTGTGTGTGTGTGTGTGTGTGTGTGTGTGTGTGTGTGTGTGTGTGTGTGTGTGTGTGTGTGTGTGTGTGTGTGTGTGTGTGTGTGTGTGTGTGTGTGTGTGTGTGTGTGTGTGTGTGTGTGTGTGTGTGTGTGTGTGTGTGTGTGTGTGTGTGTGTGTGTGTGTGTGTGTGTGTGTGTGTGTGTGTGTGTGTGTGTGTGTGTGTGTGTGTGTGTGTGTGTGTGTGTGTGTGTGTGTGTGTGTGTGTGTGTGTGTGTGTGTGTGTGTGTGTGTGTGTGTGTGTGTGTGTGTGTGTGTGTGTGTGTGTGTGTGTGTGTGTGTGTGTGTGTGTGTGTGTGTGTGTGTGTGTGTGTGTGTGTGTGTGTGTGTGTGTGTGTGTGTGTGTGTGTGTGTGTGTGTGTGTGTGTGTGTGTGTGTGTGTGTGTGTGTGTGTGTGTGTGTGTGTGTGTGTGTGTGTGTGTGTGTGTGTGTGTGTGTGTGTGTGTGTGTGTGTGTGTGTGTGTGTGTGTGTGTGTGTGTGTGTGTGTGTGTGTGTGTGTGTGTGTGTGTGTGTGTGTGTGTGTGTGTGTGTGTGTGTGTGTGTGTGTGTGTGTGTGTGTGTGTGTGTGTGTGTGTGTGTGTGTGTGTGTGTGTGTGTGTGTGTGTGTGTGTGTGTGTGTGTGTGTGTGTGTGTGTGTGTGTGTGTGTGTGTGTGTTAAAAAAGAGTAGAGAAGGTATTGGAAATAATCGTTCTTTCACACAGTTCGTGTGTAGGACAAGTAGAATCGGATCAAAAAATTCAATGCCATAGCCAGGATTTGAACCATGGATCTTCTGGTTTCCATCTGCTTGCTGTAACCAACTGAGCTATCACGGAAACATGGCATTAGCTGTCAATGTATGTCAGTTGGGGAATTTAATATGCTGGCATTTGCCGTGATAGCTTAGTAAGAGCAATCAGAAGAAACAGGAAGATCGCTGGCATTTGCCGTGATAGCTTAGTAAGAGCAATCAGAAGAAACAGGAAGATCCGTTGTTAAAATCCCTGCAATGGCTTTGAATTTTTCAACATGACTATACCTTTCCAAGCGTTATCTGTAATAACAAGAAGTAGATAAAAATGTGATGTGTTATACTCGCATGACCTTCTCTACTCTGGTAAAACTCTGCCTGTGCATGTGTGCGTGCGGGTGCTCGTGCGCGTGCATGTGTGTGCGTGCGCGTGCACACGTACGTGTGTGTGTGTGTGTGCGTGCGTGCGTGCGTGCGTGTGTGTGTGTGTGTGTGTTTTTTTTTAAAAAAGAGTAGAGAAGGTATTGGAAATAATCGTTCTTTCACACAGTTCGTGTGTAGGACAAGTAGAATCGGATCAAACAATTCAATGCCATAGCCAGGATTTGAACCATGGATCTTCTGGTTTCCATCTGCTTGCTGTAACCAACTGAGCTATCACGGAAACATGGCATTAGCTGTCATTGTAAGTCAGTTGGGGAATTTAATATGCTGGCGTTTGCCGTGATAGCTTAGTAAGAGCAATCAGAAGAAACAGGAAGATCCGTTGTTAAAATCCCTGCAATGGCTTTGAATTTTTCAACATGACTATACCTTTCCAAGCGTTATCTGTAATAACAAGAAGTAGATAAAAATGTGATGTGTTATACTCGCATGACCTTCTCTACTCTTGTAAAACTCTGCCTGTGCGTGTGTGCGTGCGGGTGCTCGTGCGCGTGCATGTGTGTGCGTGCGCGTGCACACGTGTGTGTGTGTGTGTGTGTGTGTGTGTGTGTGTGTGTGTGTGTGTGTGTGTGTGTGTGTGTGTGTGTGTGTGTGTGTGTGTGTGTGTGTGTGTGTGTGTGTGTGTGTGTGTGTGTGTGTGTGTGTGTGTGTGTGTGTGTGTGTGTGTGTGTGTGTGTGTGTGTGTGTGTGTGTGTGTGTGTGTGTGTGTGTGTGTGTGTGTGTGTGTGTGTGTGTGTGTGTGTGTGTGTGTGTGTGTGTGTGTGTGTGTGTGTGTGTGTGTGTGTGTGTGTGTGTGTGTGTGTGTGTGTGTGTGTGTGTGTGTGTGTGTGTGTGTGTGTGTGTGTGTGTGTGTGTGTGTGTGTGTGTGTGTGTGTGTGTGTGTGTGTGTGTGTGTGTGTGTGTGTGTGTGTGTGTGTGTGTGTGTGTGTGTGTGTGTGTGTGTGTGTGTGTGTGTGTGTGTGTGTGTGTGTGTGTGTGTGTGTGTGTGTGTGTGTGTGTGTGTGTGTGTGTGTGTGTGTGTGTGTGTGTGTGTGTGTGTGTGTGTGTGTGTGTGTGTGTGTGTGTGTGTGTGTGTGTGTGTGTGTGTGTGTGTGTGTGTGTGTGTGTGTGTGTGTGTGTGTGTGTGTGTGTGTGTGTGTGTGTGTGTGTGTGTGTGTGTGTGTGTGTGTGTGTGTGTGTGTGTGTGTGTGTGTGTGTGTGTGTGTGTGTGTGTGTGTGTGTGTGTGTGTGTGTGTGTGTGTGTGTGTGTGTGTGTGTGTGTGTGTGTGTGTGTGTGTGTGTGTGTGTGTGTGTGTGTGTGTGTGTGTGTGTGTGTGTGTGTGTTAAAAAAGAGTAGAGAAGGTATTGGAAATAATCGTTCTTTCACACAGTTCGTGTGTAGGACAAGTAGAATCGGATCAAAAAATTCAATGCCATAGACAGGATTTGAACCATGGATCTTCTGGTTTCCATCTGCTTGCTGTAACCAACTGAGCTATCACGGAAACATGGCATTAGCTGTCAATGTAAGTCAGTTGGGGAATTTAATATGCTGGCATTTGCCGTGATAGCTTAGTAAGAGCAATCAGAAGAAACAGGAAGATCCGTTGTTAAAATCCCTGCAATGGCTTTGAATTTTTCAACATGACTATACCTTTCCAAGCGTTATCTGTAATAACAAGAAGTAGATAAAAATGTGATGTGTTATACTCGCATGACCTTCTCTACTCTTGTAAAACTCTGCCTGTGCGTGTGTGCGTGCGCGTGCACAGGTGTGTGTGTGTAACTCTGCCTGTGCGTGTGTGCGTGCGGGTGCTAGTGCGCGTGCGCGCGCAGGTGTGTGTGTGTGTGTGTGTGTGTGTGTGTGTGTGTGTGTGTGTGTGTGTGTGTGTGTGTGTGTGTGTGTGTGTGTGTGTGTGTGTGTGTGTGTGTGTGTGTGTGTGTGTGTGTGTGTGTGTGTGTGTGTGTGTGTGTGTGTGTGTGTGTGTGTGTGTGTGTGTGTGTGTGTGTGTGTGTGTGTGTGTGTGTGTGTGTGTGTGTGTGTGTGTGTGTGTGTGTGTGTGTGTGTGTGTGTGTGTGTGTGTGTGTGTGTGTGTGTGTGTGTGTGTGTGTGTGTGTGTGTGTGTGTGTGTGTGTGTGTGTGTGTGTGTGTGTGTGTGTGTGTGTGTGTGTGTGTGTGTGTGTGTGTGTGTGTGTGTGTGTGTGTGTGTGTGTGTGTGTGTGTGTGTGTGTGTGTGTGTGTGTGTGTGTGTGTGTGTGTGTGTGTGTGTGTGTGTGTGTGTGTGTGTGTGTGTGTGTGTGTGTGTGTGTGTGTGTGTGTGTGTGTGTGTGTGTGTGTGTGTGTGTGTGTGTGTGTGTGTGTGTGTGTGTGTGTGTGTGTGTGTGTGTGTGTGTGTGTGTGTGTGTGTGTGTGTGTGTGTGTGTGTGTGTGTGTGTGTGTGTGTGTGTGTGTGTGTGTGTGTGTGTGTGTGTGTGTGTGTGTGTGTGTGTGTGTGTGTGTGTGTGTGTGTGTGTGTGTGTGTGTGTGTGTGTGTGTGTGTGTGTGTGTGTGTGTGTGTGTGTGTGTGTGTGTGTGTGTGTGTGTGTGTGTGTGTGTGTGTGTGTGTGTGTGTGTGTGTGTGTGTGTGTGTGTGTGTGTTAAAAAAGAGTAGAGAAGGTATTGGAAATAATCGTTCTTTCACACAGTTCGTGTGTAGGACAAGTAGAATCGGATCAAAAAATTCAATGCCATAGCCAGGATTTGAACCATGGATCTTCTGGTTTCCATCTGCTTGCTGTAACCAACTGAGCTATCACGGAAACATGGCATTAGCTGTCAATGTATGTCAGTTGGGGAATTTAATATGCTGGCATTTGCCGTGATAGCTTAGTAAGAGCAATCAGAAGAAACAGGAAGATCCGTTGTTAAAATCCCTGCAATGGCTTTGAATTTTTCAACATGACTATACCTTTCCAAGCGTTATCTGTAATAACAAGAAGTAGATAAAAATGTGATGTGTTATACTCGCATGACCTTCTCTACTCTGGTAAAACTCTGCCTGTGCATGTGTGCGTGCGGGTGCTCGTGCGCGTGCATGTGTGTGCGTGCGCGTGCACACGTACGTGTGTGTGTGTGTGTGCGTGCGTGCGTGCGTGCGTGTGTGTGTGTGTGTTTTTTTTTAAAAAAGAGTAGAGAAGGTATTGGAAATAATCGTTCTTTCACACAGTTCGTGTGTAGGACAAGTAGAATCGGATCAAACAATTCAATGCCATAGCCAGGATTTGAACCATGGATCTTCTGGTTTCCATCTGCTTGCTGTAACCAACTGAGCTATCACGGAAACATGGCATTAGCTGTCATTGTAAGTCAGTTGGGGAATTTAATATGCTGGCGTTTGCCGTGATAGCTTAGTAAGAGCAATCAGAAGAAACAGGAAGATCCGTTGTTAAAATCCCTGCAATGGCTTTGAATTTTTCAACATGACTATACCTTTCCAAGCGTTATCTGTAATAACAAGAAGTAGATAAAAATGTGATGTGTTATACTCGCATGACCTTCTCTACTCTTGTAAAACTCTGCCTGTGCGTGTGTGCGTGCGGGTGCTCGTGCGCGTGCATGTGTGTGCGTGCGCGTGCACACGTGTGTGTGTGTGTGTGTGTGTGTGTGTGTGTGTGTGTGTGTGTGTGTGTGTGTGTGTGTGTGTGTGTGTGTGTGTGTGTGTGTGTGTGTGTGTGTGTGTGTGTGTGTGTGTGTGTGTGTGTGTGTGTGTGTGTGTGTGTGTGTGTGTGTGTGTGTGTGTGTGTGTGTGTGTGTGTGTGTGTGTGTGTGTGTGTGTGTGTGTGTGTGTGTGTGTGTGTGTGTGTGTGTGTGTGTGTGTGTGTGTGTGTGTGTGTGTGTGTGTGTGTGTGTGTGTGTGTGTGTGTGTGTGTGTGTGTGTGTGTGTGTGTGTGTGTGTGTGTGTGTGTGTGTGTGTGTGTGTGTGTGTGTGTGTGTGTGTGTGTGTGTGTGTGTGTGTGTGTGTGTGTGTGTGTGTGTGTGTGTGTGTGTGTGTGTGTGTGTGTGTGTGTGTGTGTGTGTGTGTGTGTGTGTGTGTGTGTGTGTGTGTGTGTGTGTGTGTGTGTGTGTGTGTGTGTGTGTGTGTGTGTGTGTGTGTGTGTGTGTGTGTGTGTGTGTGTGTGTGTGTGTGTGTGTGTGTGTGTGTGTGTGTGTGTGTGTGTGTGTGTGTGTGTGTGTGTGTGTGTGTGTGTGTGTGTGTGTGTGTGTGTGTGTGTGTGTGTGTGTGTGTGTGTGTGTGTGTGTGTGTGTGTGTGTGTGTGTGTGTGTGTGTGTGTGTGTGTGTGTGTGTGTGTGTGTGTGTGTGTGTGTGTGTGTGTGTGTGTGTGTGTGTGTGTGTGTGTGTGTGTGTGTGTTAAAAAAGAGTAGAGAAGGTATTGGAAATAATCGTTCTTTCACACAGTTCGTGTGTAGGACAAGTAGAATCGGATCAAAAAATTCAATGCCATAGCCAGGATTTGAACCATGGATCTTCTGGTTTCCATCTGCTTGCTGTAACCAACTGAGCTATCACGGAAACATGGCATTAGCTGTCATTGTAAGTCAGTTGGGGAATTTAATATGCTGGCGTTTGCCGTGATAGCTTAGTAAGAGCAATCAGAAGAAACAGGAAGATCCGTTGTTAAAATCCCTGCAATGGCTTTGAATTTTTCAACATGACTATACCTTTCCAAGCGTTATCTGTAATAACAAGAAGTAGATAAAAATGTGATGTGTTATACTCGCATGACCTTCTCTACTCTTGTAAAACTCTGCCTGTGCGTGTGTGCGTGCGGGTGCTCGTGCGCGTGCATGTGTGTGCGTGCGCGTGCACACGTGTGTGTGTGTGTGTGTGTGTGTGTCTGTGTGTGTTTTTTTTTTAAAAAAGAGTAGAGAAGGTATTGGAAATAATCGTTCTTTCACACAGTTCGTGTGTAGGACAAGTAGAATCGGATGAAAAATTCAATGCCATAGCCAGGATTTGAACCATGGATCTTCTGGTTTCCATCTGCTTGCTGTAACCAACTGAGCTATCACGGAAACATGGCATTAGCTGTCAATGTAAGTCAGTTGGGGAATTTAATATGCTGGCGTTTGCCGTGATAGCTTAGTAAGAGCAATCAGAAGAAACAGGAAGATCCGTTGTTAAAATCCCTGCAATGGCTTTGAATTTTTCAACATGACTATACCTTTCCAAGCGTTATCTGTAATAACAAGAAGTAGATAAAAATGTGATGTGTTATACTCGCATGACCTTCTCTACTCTTGTAAAACTCTGCCTGTGCGTGTGTGCGTGCGGGTGCTCGTGCGCGTGCATGTGTGTGCGTGCGCGTGCACACGTGTGTATGTGTGCGTGTGCGTGTGCGCGTGCGCGTGCGCGTGTGCGTGTGCGTGTGCGTGTGCGTGTGCGTGTGCGCGCGCGCGTGTGTGTGTGTGTGTGTGTGTGTGTGTGTGTGTGTGTGTGTGTGTGTGTGTGTGTGTGTGTGTGTGTGTGTGTGTGTGTGTGTGTGTGTGTGTGTGTGTGTGTGTGTGTGTGTGTGTGTGTGTGTGTGTGTGTGTGTGTGTGTGTGTGTGTGTGTGTGTGTGTGTGTGTGTGTGTGTGTGTGTGTGTGTGTGTGTGTGTGTGTGTGTGTGTGTGTGTGTGTGTGTGTGTGTGTGTGTGTGTGTGTGTGTGTGTGTGTGTGTGTGTGTGTGTGTGTGTGTGTGTGTGTGTGTGTGTGTGTGTGTGTGTGTGTGTGTGTGTGTGTGTGTGTGTGTGTGTGTGTGTGTGTGTGTGTGTGTGTGTGTGTGTGTGTGTGTGTGTGTGTGTGTGTGTGTGTGTGTGTGTGTGTGTGTGTGTGTGTGTGTGTGTGTGTGTGTGTGTGTGTGTGTGTGTGTGTGTGTGTGTGTGTGTGTGTGTGTGTGTGTGTGTGTGTGTGTGTGTGTGTGTGTGTGTGTGTGTGTGTGTGTGTGTGTTTTTTTAAAAAAGAGTAGAGAAGGTATTGGAAATAATCGTTCTTTCACACAGTTCGTGTGTAGGACAAGTAGAATCGGATCAAAAAATTCAATGCCATAGCCAGGACTTGAACCATGGACCTTCTGGTTTCCATCTGCTTGCTGTAACCAACTGAGCTATCACGGAAACATGGCATTAGCTGTCAATGTAAGTCAGTTGGGGAATTTAATATGCTGGCATTTGCCGTGATAGCTTAGTAAGAGCAATCAGAAGAAACAGGAAGATCCGTTGTTAAAATCCCTGCAATGGCTTTGAATTTTTCAACATGACTATACCTTTCCAAGCGTTATCTGTAATAACAAGAAGTAGATAAAAATGTGATGTGTTATACTCGCATGACCTTCTCTACTCTTGTAAAACTCTGCCTGTGCGTGTGTGCGTGCGGGTGCTCGTGCGCGTGCATGTGTTGCGTGCGCGTGCACACGTGTGTGTGTGCGTGCGCGAGCACACGTGTGTGTGTGTAACTCTGCCTGTGCGTGTGTGCGTGCGGGTGCTAGTGCGTGTGCGTGTGCGTGTGCGTGTGCGCGTGCGCGTGCGCGTGCGCGTGCGCGTGCGCGTGCGCGTGCGCGTGCGCGTGCGCGTGCGCGTGCGCGTGCGCGTGTGCGTGCGCGTGCGCGTGCGCGTGCGCGTGCGCGTGCGCGTGCGCGTGCGCGTGCGCGTGCGCGTGCGCGTGCGCGTGCGCGTGTGCGTGTGCGTGTGCGTGTGCGTGTGCGTGTGCGTGTGCGTGTGCGTGTGCGTGTGCGTGTGTGTGTGTGTGTGTGTGTGTGTGTGTGTGTGTGTGTGTGTGTGTGTGTGTGTGTGTGTGTGTGTGTGTGTGTGTGTGTGTGTGTGTGTGTGTGTGTGTGTGTGTGTGTGTGTGTGTGTGTGTGTGTGTGTGTGTGTGTGTGTGTGTGTGTGTGTGTGTGTGTGTGTGTGTGTGTGTGTGTGTGTGTGTGTGTGTGTGTGTGTGTGTGTGTGTGTGTGTGTGTGTGTGTGTGTGTGTGTGTGTGTGTGTGTGTGTGTGTGTGTGTGTGTGTGTGTGTGTGTGTGTGTGTGTGTGTGTGTGTGTGTGTGTGTGTGTGTGTGTGTGTGTGTGTGTGTGTGTGTGTGTGTGTGTGTGTGTGTGTGTGTGTGTGTGTGTGTGTGTGTGTGTGTGTGTGTGTGTGTGTGTGTGTGTGTGTGTGTGTGTGTGTGTGTGTGTGTGTGTGTGTGTGTGTGTGTGTGTGTGTGTGTGTGTGTGTGTGTGTGTGTGTGTGTGTGTGTGTGTGTGTGTGTGTGTGTGTGTGTGTGTGTGTGTGTGTGTGTGTGTGTGTGTGTGTGTGTGTGTGTGTGTGTGTGTGTGTGTGTGTGTGTTAAAAAAGAGTAGAGAAGGTATTGGAAATAATCGTTCTTTCACACAGTTCGTGTGTAGGACAAGTAGAATCGGATCAAAAAATTCAATGCCATAGCCAGGATTTGAACCATGGATCTTCTGGTTTCCATCTGCTTGCTGTAACCAACTGAGATAGCTTAGTAAGAGCAATCAGAAGAAACAGGAAGATCCGTTGTTAAAATCCCTGCAATGGCTTTGAATTTTTCAACATGACTATACCTTTCCAAGCGTTATCTGTAATAACAAGAAGTAGATAAAAATGTGATGTGTTATACTCGCATGACCTTCTCTACTCTGGTAAAACTCTGCCTGTGCGTGTGTGCGTGCGGGTGCTCGTGCGCGTGCATGTGTGTGCGTGCGCGTGCACACGTACGTGTGTGTGTGTGTGTGCGTGCGTGCGTGCGTGCGTGTGTGTGTGTGTGTGTGTTTTTTTTTAAAAAAGAGTAGAGAAGGTATTGGAAATAATCGTTCTTTCACACAGTTCGTGTGTAGGACAAGTAGAATCGGATCAAAAAATTCAATGCCATAGCCAGGATTTGAACCATGGATCTTCTGGTTTCCATCTGCTTGCTGTAACCAACTGAGCTATCACGGAAACATGGCATTAGCTGTCATTGTAAGTCAGTTGGGGAATTTAATATGCTGGCGTTTGCCGTGATAGCTTAGTAAGAGCAATCAGAAGAAACAGGAAGATCCGTTGTTAAAATCCCTGCAATGGCTTTGAATTTTTCAACATGACTATACCTTTCCAAGCGTTATCTGTAATAACAAGAAGTAGATAAAAATGTGATGTGTTATACTCGCATGACCTTCTCTACTCTTGTAAAACTCTGCCTGTGCGTGTGTGCGTGCGGGTGCTCGTGCGCGTGCATGTGTGTGCGTGCGCGTGCACACGTGTGTGTGTGTGTGTGTGTGTGTGTGTGTGTGTGTGTGTGTGTGTGTGTGTGTGTGTGTGTGTGTGTGTGTGTGTGTGTGTGTGTGTGTGTGTGTGTGTGTGTGTGTGTGTGTGTGTGTGTGTGTGTGTGTGTGTGTGTGTGTGTGTGTGTGTGTGTGTGTGTGTGTGTGTGTGTGTGTGTGTGTGTGTGTGTGTGTGTGTGTGTGTGTGTGTGTGTGTGTGTGTGTGTGTGTGTGTGTGTGTGTGTGTGTGTGTGTGTGTGTGTGTGTGTGTGTGTGTGTGTGTGTGTGTGTGTGTGTGTGTGTGTGTGTGTGTGTGTGTGTGTGTGTGTGTGTGTGTGTGTGTGTGTGTGTGTGTGTGTGTGTGTGTGTGTGTGTGTGTGTGTGTGTGTGTGTGTGTGTGTGTGTGTGTGTGTGTGTGTGTGTGTGTGTGTGTGTGTGTGTGTGTGTGTGTGTGTGTGTGTGTGTGTGTGTGTGTGTGTGTGTGTGTGTGTGTGTGTGTGTGTGTGTGTGTGTGTGTGTGTGTGTGTGTGTGTGTGTGTGTGTGTGTGTGTGTGTGTGTGTGTGTGTGTGTGTGTGTGTGTGTGTGTGTGTGTGTGTGTGTGTGTGTGTGTGTGTGTGTGTGTGTGTGTGTGTGTGTGTGTGTGTGTGTGTGTGTGTGTGTGTGTGTGTGTGTGTGTGTGTGTGTGTGTGTGTGTGTGTGTGTGTGTGTGTGTGTGTGTGTGTGTGTGTGTGTGTGTGTGTGTGTGTGTGTGTGTGTGTGTGTGTGTGTGTGTGTGTGTTAAAAAAGAGTAGAGAAGGTATTGGAAATAATCGTTCTTTCACACAGTTCGTGTGTAGGACAAGTAGAATCGGATCAAAAAATTCAATGCCATAGCCAGGATTTGAACCATGGATCTTCTGGTTTCCATCTGCTTGCTGTAACCAACTGAGCTATCACGGAAACATGGCATTAGCTGTCAATGTATGTCAGTTGGGGAATTTAATATGCTGGCATTTGCCGTGATAGCTTAGTAAGAGCAATCAGAAGAAACAGGAAGATCCGTTGTTAAAATCCCTGCAATGGCTTTGAATTTTTCAACATGACTATACCTTTCCAAGCGTTATCTGTAATAACAAGAAGTAGATAAAAATGTGATGTGTTATACTCGCATGACCTTCTCTACTCTGGTAAAACTCTGCCTGTGCGTGTGTGCGTGCGGGTGCTCGTGCGCGTGCATGTGTGTGCGTGCGCGTGCACACGTACGTGTGTGTGTGTGTGTGCGTGCGTGCGTGCGTGCGTGTGTGTGTGTGTGTGTGTTTTTTTTTAAAAAAGAGTAGAGAAGGTATTGGAAATAATCGTTCTTTCACACAGTTCGTGTGTAGGACAAGTAGAATCGGATCAAAAAATTCAATGCCATAGCCAGGATTTGAACCATGGATCTTCTGGTTTCCATCTGCTTGCTGTAACCAACTGAGCTATCACGGAAACATGGCATTAGCTGTCATTGTAAGTCAGTTGGGGAATTTAATATGCTGGCGTTTGCCGTGATAGCTTAGTAAGAGCAATCAGAAGAAACAGGAAGATCCGTTGTTAAAATCCCTGCAATGGCTTTGAATTTTTCAACATGACTATACCTTTCCAAGCGTTATCTGTAATAACAAGAAGTAGATAAAAATGTGATGTGTTATACTCGCATGACCTTCTCTACTCTTGTAAAACTCTGCCTGTGCGTGTGTGCGTGCGGGTGCTCGTGCGCGTGCATGTGTGTGCGTGCGCGTGCACACGTGTGTGTGTGTGTGTGTGTGTGTGTGTGTGTGTGTGTGTGTGTGTGTGTGTGTGTGTGTGTGTGTGTGTGTGTGTGTGTGTGTGTGTGTGTGTGTGTGTGTGTGTGTGTGTGTGTGTGTGTGTGTGTGTGTGTGTGTGTGTGTGTGTGTGTGTGTGTGTGTGTGTGTGTGTGTGTGTGTGTGTGTGTGTGTGTGTGTGTGTGTGTGTGTGTGTGTGTGTGTGTGTGTGTGTGTGTGTGTGTGTGTGTGTGTGTGTGTGTGTGTGTGTGTGTGTGTGTGTGTGTGTGTGTGTGTGTGTGTGTGTGTGTGTGTGTGTGTGTGTGTGTGTGTGTGTGTGTGTGTGTGTGTGTGTGTGTGTGTGTGTGTGTGTGTGTGTGTGTGTGTGTGTGTGTGTGTGTGTGTGTGTGTGTGTGTGTGTGTGTGTGTGTGTGTGTGTGTGTGTGTGTGTGTGTGTGTGTGTGTGTGTGTGTGTGTGTGTGTGTGTGTGTGTGTGTGTGTGTGTGTGTGTGTGTGTGTGTGTGTGTGTGTGTGTGTGTGTGTGTGTGTTTTTTTTTTTTTTTTTTAAAAAAGAGTGGAGAAGGTATTGGAAATAATCGTTCTTTCACACAGTTCGTGTGTAGGACAAGTAGAATCGGATCAAAAAATTCAATGCCATAGCCAGGTTTTGAACCATGGATCTTCTGGTTTCCATCTGCTTGCTGTAACCAACTGAGCTATCACGGAAACATGGCATTAGCTGTCAATGTAAGTCAGTTGGGGAATTTAATATGCTGGCGTTTGCCGTGATAGCTTAGTAAGAGCAATCAGAAGAAACAGGAAGATCCGTTGTTAAAATCCCTGCAATGGCTTTGAATTTTTCAACATGACTATACCTTTCCAAGCGTTATCTGTAATAACAAGAAGTAGATAAAAATGTGATGTGTTATACTCGCATGACCTTCTCTACTCTTGTAAAACTCTGCCTGTGCGTGTGTGCGTGCGGGTGCTCGTGCGCGTGCATGTGTGTGCGTGCGCGTGCACACGTGTGTGTGTGTAACTCTGCCTGTGCGTGTGTGCGTGCGGGTGCTAGTGCGCGTGCGCGCGCGCAGGTGTGTGTGTGTGTGTGTGTGTGTGTGTGTGTGTGTGTGTGTGTGTGTGTGTGTGTGTGTGTGTGTGTGTGTGTGTGTGTGTGTGTGTGTGTGTGTGTGTGTGTGTGTGTGTGTGTGTGTGTGTGTGTGTGTGTGTGTGTGTGTGTGTGTGTGTGTGTGTGTGTGTGTGTGTGTGTGTGTGTGTGTGTGTGTGTGTGTGTGTGTGTGTGTGTGTGTGTGTGTGTGTGTGTGTGTGTGTGTGTGTGTGTGTGTGTGTGTGTGTGTGTGTGTGTGTGTGTGTGTGTGTGTGTGTGTGTGTGTGTGTGTGTGTGTGTGTGTGTGTGTGTGTGTGTGTGTGTGTGTGTGTGTGTGTGTGTGTGTGTGTGTGTGTGTGTGTGTGTGTGTGTGTGTGTGTGTGTGTGTGTGTGTGTGTGTGTGTGTGTGTGTGTGTGTGTGTGTGTGTGTGTGTGTGTGTGTGTGTGTGTGTGTGTGTGTGTGTGTGTGTGTGTGTGTGTGTGTGTGTGTGTGTGTGTGTGTGTGTGTGTGTGTGTGTGTGTGTGTGTGTGTGTGTGTGTGTGTGTGTGTGTGTGTGTGTGTGTGTGTGTGTGTGTGTGTGTGTGTGTGTGTGTGTGTGTGTGTGTGTGTGTGTGTGTGTGTGTGTGTGTGTGTGTGTGTGTGTGTGTGTGTGTGTGTGTGTGTGTGTGTGTGTGTGTGTGTGTGTGTGTGTGTGTGTGTTTTTTTTTTAAAAAAGAGTAGAGAAGGTATTGGAAATAATCGTTCTTTCACACAGTTCGTGTGTAGGACAAGTAGAATCGGATCAAAAAATTTCAATGCCATAGCCAGGATTTGAACCATGGATCTTCTGGTTTCCATCTGCTTGCTGTAACCAACTGAGCTATCACGGAAACATGGCATTAGCTGTCAATGTAAGTCAGTTGGGGAATTTAATATGCTGGCATTTGCCGTGATAGCTTAGTAAGAGCAATCAGAAGAAACAGGAAGATCCGTTGTTAAAATCCCTGCAATGGTTTTGAATTTTTCAACATGACTATACCTTTCCAAGCGTTATCTGTAATAACAAGAAGTAGATAAAAATGTGATGTGTTATACTCGCATGACCTTCTCTACTCTTGTAAAACTCTGCCTGTGCGTGTGTGCGTGCGGGTGCTCGTGCGCGTGCATGTGTGTGCGTGCGCGTGCACACGTGTGTGTGTGCGTGCGCGTGCACACGTGTGTGTGTGTAAATCTGCCTGTGCGTGTGTGCGTGCGGGTGCTAGTGCGCGTGCGCGCGCGCAGGTGTGTGTGTGTGTGTGTGTGTGTGTGTGTGTGTGTGTGTGTGTGTGTGTGTGTGTGTGTGTGTGTGTGTGTGTGTGTGTGTGTGTGTGTGTGTGTGTGTGTGTGTGTGTGTGTGTGTGTGTGTGTGTGTGTGTGTGTGTGTGTGTGTGTGTGTGTGTGTGTGTGTGTGTGTGTGTGTGTGTGTGTGTGTGTGTGTGTGTGTGTGTGTGTGTGTGTGTGTGTGTGTGTGTGTGTGTGTGTGTGTGTGTGTGTGTGTGTGTGTGTGTGTGTGTGTGTGTGTGTGTGTGTGTGTGTGTGTGTGTGTGTGTGTGTGTGTGTGTGTGTGTGTGTGTGTGTGTGTGTGTGTGTGTGTGTGTGTGTGTGTGTGTGTGTGTGTGTGTGTGTGTGTGTGTGTGTGTGTGTGTGTGTGTGTGTGTGTGTGTGTGTGTGTGTGTGTGTGTGTGTGTGTGTGTGTGTGTGTGTGTGTGTGTGTGTGTGTGTGTGTGTGTGTGTGTGTGTGTGTGTGTGTGTGTGTGTGTGTGTGTGTGTGTGTGTGTGTGTGTGTGTGTGTGTGTGTGTGTGTGTGTGTGTGTGTGTGTGTGTGTGTGTGTGTGTGTGTGTGTGTGTGTGTGTGTGTGTGTGTGTGTGTGTGTGTGTGTGTGTGTGTGTGTGTGTGTGTGTGTGTGTGTGTTTTTTTTTTTTAAAAAAGAGTAGAGAAGGTATTGGAAATAATCGTTCTTTCACACAGTTCGTGTGTAGGACAAGTAGAATCGGATCAAAAAATTCAATGCCATAGCCAGGATTTGAACCATGGATCTTCTGGTTTCCATCTGCTTGCTGTAACCAACTGAGCTATCACGGAAACATGGCATTAGCTGTCAATGTAAGTCAGTTGGGGAATTTAATATGCTGGCATTTGCCGTGATAGCTTAGTAAGAGCAATCAGAAGAAACAGGAAGATCCGTTGTTAAAATCCCTGCAATGGCTTTGAATTTTTCAACATGACTATACCTTTCCAAGCGTTATCTGTAATAACAAGAAGTAGATAAAAATGTGATGTGTTATACTCGCATGACCTTCTCTACTCTTGTAAAACTCTGCCTGTGCGTGTGTGCGTGCGGGTGCTCGTGCGCGTGCATGTGTGTGCGTGCGCGTGCACACGTGTGTGTGTGTGTGTGTGTGTGTGTGTGTGTGTGTGTGTGTGTGTGTGTGTGTGTGTGTGTGTGTGTGTGTGTGTGTGTGTGTGTGTGTGTGTGTGTGTGTGTGTGTGTGTGTGTGTGTGTGTGTGTGTGTGTGTGTGTGTGTGTGTGTGTGTGTGTGTGTGTGTGTGTGTGTGTGTGTGTGTGTGTGTGTGTGTGTGTGTGTGTGTGTGTGTGTGTGTGTGTGTGTGTGTGTGTGTGTGTGTGTGTGTGTGTGTGTGTGTGTGTGTGTGTGTGTGTGTGTGTGTGTGTGTGTGTGTGTGTGTGTGTGTGTGTGTGTGTGTGTGTGTGTGTGTGTGTGTGTGTGTGTGTGTGTGTGTGTGTGTGTGTGTGTGTGTGTGTGTGTGTGTGTGTGTGTGTGTGTGTGTGTGTGTGTGTGTGTGTGTGTGTGTGTGTGTGTGTGTGTGTGTGTGTGTGTGTGTGTGTGTGTGTGTGTGTGTGTGTGTGTGTGTGTGTGTGTGTGTGTGTGTGTGTGTGTGTGTGTGTGTGTGTGTGTGTGTGTGTGTGTGTGTGTGTGTGTGTGTGTGTGTGTGTGTGTGTGTGTGTGTGTGTGTGTGTGTGTGTGTGTGTGTGTGTGTGTGTGTTTTTTTTAAAAAAGAGTAGAGAAGGTATTGGAAATAATCGTTCTTAATCGTTCTTTCACACAGTTCGTGTGTAGGACAAGTAGAATCGGATCAAAAAATTCAATGCCATAGACAGGATTTGAACCATGGATCTTCTGGTTTCCATCTGCTTGCTGTAACCAACTGAGCTATCACGGAAACATGGCATTAGCTGTCAATGTAAGTCAGTTGGGGAATTTAATATGCTGGCATGTGCCGTGATAGCTTAGTAAGAGCAATCAGAAGAAACAGGAAGATCCGTTGTTAAAATCCCTGCAATGGCTTTGAATTTTTCAACATGACTATACCTTTCCAAGCGTTATCTGTAATAACAAGAAGTAGATAAAAATGTGATGTGTTATACTCGCATGACCTTCTCTACTCTTGTAAAACTCTGCCTGTGCGTGTGTGCGTGCGCGTGCACAGGTGTGTGTGTAACTCTGCCTGTGCGTGTGTGCGTGCGGGTGCTAGTGCGCGTGCGCGCGCAGGTGCGTGTGCGTGTGCGTGTGCGTGTGCGTGTGCGTGTGCGTGTGCGTGTGCGTGTGCGTGTGCGTGTGCGTGTGCGTGTGCGTGTGCGTGTGCGTGTGCGTGTGCGTGTGCGTGTGCGTGTGCGTGTGCGTGTGCGTGTGCGTGTGCGTGTGCGTGTGCGTGTGCGTGTGCGTGTGCGTGTGCGTGTGCGTGTGTGTGTGTGTGTGTGTGTGTGTGTGTGTGTGTGTGTGTGTGTGTGTGTGTGTGTGTGTGTGTGTGTGTGTGTGTGTGTGTGTGTGTGTGTGTGTGTGTGTGTGTGTGTGTGTGTGTGTGTGTGTGTGTGTGTGTGTGTGTGTGTGTGTGTGTGTGTGTGTGTGTGTGTGTGTGTGTGTGTGTGTGTGTGTGTGTGTGTGTGTGTGTGTGTGTGTGTGTGTGTGTGTGTGTGTGTGTGTGTGTGTGTGTGTGTGTGTGTGTGTGTGTGTGTGTGTGTGTGTGTGTGTGTGTGTGTGTGTGTGTGTGTGTGTGTGTGTGTGTGTGTGTGTGTGTGTGTGTGTGTGTGTGTGTGTGTGTGTGTGTGTGTGTGTGTGTGTGTGTGTGTGTGTGTGTGTGTGTGTGTGTGTGTGTGTGTGTGTGTGTGTGTGTGTGTGTGTGTGTGTGTGTGTGTGTGTGTTTTTTTTTTTAAAAATTTAAAAAAAGAGTAGAGAAGGTATTGGAAATAATCGTTCTTTCACACAGTTCGTGTGTAGGACAAGTAGAATCGGATCAAAAAATTTCAATGCCATAGCCAGGATTTGAACCATGGATCTTCTGGTTTCCATCTGCTTGCTGTAACCAACTGAGCTATCACGGAAACATGGCATTAGCTGTCAATGTAAGTCAGTTGGGGAATTTAATATGCTGGCATTTGCCGTGATAGCTTAGTAAGAGCAATCAGAAGAAACAGGAAGATCCGTTGTTAAAATCCCTGCAATGGTTTTGAATTTTTCAACATGACTATACCTTTCCAAGCGTTATCTGTAATAACAAGAAGTAGATAAAAATGTGATGTGTTATACTCGCATGACCTTCTCTACTCTTGTAAAACTCTGCCTGTGCGTGTGTGCGTGCGGGTGCTCGTGCGCGTGCATGTGTGTGCGTGCGCGTGCACACGTATGTGTGTGCGTGCGCGTGCACACGTGTGTGTGTGTAACTCTGCCTGTGCGTGTGTGCGTGCGGGTGCTAGTGCGCGTGCGCGCGCGCAGGTGTGTGCGTGTGCGTGTGCGTGTGCGTGTGCGTGTGCGTGTGCGTGTGCGTGTGTGTGTGTGTTAAAAAAGAGTAGAGAAGGTATTGGAAATAATCGTTCTTTCACACAGTTCGTGTGTAGGACAAGTAGAATCGGATCAAAAAATTCAATGCCATAGCCAGGATTTGAACCATGGATCTTCTGGTTTCCATCTGCTTGCTGTAACCAACTGAGCTATCACGGAAACATGGCATTAGCTGTCAATGTAAGTCAGTTGGGGAATTTAATATGCTGGCATTTGCCGTGATAGCTTAGTAAGAGCAATCAGAAGAAACAGGAAGATCCGTTGTTAAAATCCCTGCAATGGCTTTGAATTTTTCAACATGACTATACCTTTCCAAGCGTTATCTGTAATAACAAGAAGTAGATAAAAATGTGATGTGTTATACTCGCATGACCTTCTCTACTCTTGTAAAACTCTGCCTGTGCGTGTGTGCGTGCGGGTGCTCGTGCGCGTGCATGTGTGTGCGTGCGCGTGCACACGTGTGTGTGTGTGTGTGTGTGTGTGTGTGTGTTTGTGTGTGTGTGTGTGTGTGTTTTTTTTTTTAAAAAAGAGTAGAGAAGGTATTGGAAATAATCGTTCTTTCACACAGTTCGTGTGTAGGACAAGTAGAATCGGATCAAAAAATTCAATGCCATAGCCAGGATTTGAACCATGGATCTTCTGGTTTCCATCTGCTTGCTGTAACCAACTGAGCTATCACGGAAACATGGCATTAGCTGTCAATGTAAGTCAGTTGGGGAATTTAATATGCTGGCATTTGCCGTGATAGCTTAGTAAGAGCAATCAGAAGAAACAGGAAGATCCGTTGTTAAAATCCCTGCAATGGCTTTGAATTTTTCAACATGACTATACCTTTCCAAGCGTTATCTGTAATAACAAGAAGTAGATAAAAATGTGATGTGTTATACTCGCATGACATTCTCTACTCTTGTAAAACTCTGCCTGTGCGTGTGTGCGTGCGGGTGCTCGTGCGCGTGCATGTGTGTGCGTGCGCGTGCACACGTGTGTGTGTGTGTGTGTGTGTGTGTGTGTGTGTGTGTGTGTGTGTGTGTGTGTGTGTGTGTGTGTGTGTGTGTGTGTGTGTGTGTGTGTGTGTGTGTGTGTGTGTGTGTGTGTGTGTGTGTGTGTGTGTGTGTGTGTGTGTGTGTGTGTGTGTGTGTGTGTGTGTGTGTGTGTGTGTGTGTGTGTGTGTGTGTGTGTGTGTGTGTGTGTGTGTGTGTGTGTGTGTGTGTGTGTGTGTGTGTGTGTGTGTGTGTGTGTGTGTGTGTGTGTGTGTGTGTGTGTGTGTGTGTGTGTGTGTGTGTGTGTGTGTGTGTGTGTGTGTGTGTGTGTGTGTGTGTGTGTGTGTGTGTGTGTGTGTGTGTGTGTGTGTGTGTGTGTGTGTGTGTGTGTGTGTGTGTGTGTGTGTGTGTGTGTGTGTGTGTGTGTGTGTGTGTGTGTGTGTGTGTGTGTGTGTGTGTGTGTGTGTGTGTGTGTGTGTGTGTGTGTGTGTGTGTGTGTGTGTGTGTGTGTGTGTGTGTGTGTGTGTGTGTGTGTGTGTGTGTGTGTGTGTGTGTGTGTGTGTGTGTGTGTGTGTGTGTGTGTGTGTGTGTGTGTGTGTGTGTGTGTGTGTGTGTGTGTGTGTGTGTGTGTGTGTGTGTGTGTGTGTGTGTGTGTGTGTGTGTGTGTGTGTGTGTGTGTGTGTGTGTGTGTGTGTGTGTGTGTGTGTGTGTGTGTGTGTGTGTGTGTGTGTGTGTGTGTGTGTGTGTGTGTGTGTGTGTGTGTGTGTGTGTGTGTGTGTGTGTGTGTGTGTGTGTGTGTGTGTGTGTGTGTGTGTGTGTGTGTGTGTGTGTGTGTGTGTGTGTGTGTGTGTGTGTGTGTTAAAAAAGAGTAGAGAAGGTATTGGAAATAATCGTTCTTTCACACAGTTCGTGTGTAGGACAAGTAGAATCGGATCAAAAAATTCAATGCCATAGCCAGGATTTGAACCATGGATCTTCTGGTTTCCATCTGCTTGCTGTAACCAACTGAGCTATCACGGAAACATGGCATTAGCTGTCAATGTAAGTCAGTTGGGGAATTTAATATGCTGGCATTTGCCGTGATAGCTTAGTAAGAGCAATCAGAAGAAACAGGAAGATCCGTTGTTAAAATCCCTGCAATGGCTTTGAATTTTTCAACATGACTATACATTTCCAAGCGTTATCTGTAATAACAAGAAGTAGATAAAAATGTGATGTGTTATACTCGCATGACCTTCTCTACCCTTGTAAAACTCTGCCTGTGCGTGTGTGCGTGCGCGTGCACAGGTGTGTGTGTGTAACTCTGCCTGTGCGTGTGTGCGTGCGGGTGCTAGTGCGCGTGCGCGCGCAGGTGTGTGTGTGTGTGTGTGTGTGTGTGTGTGTGTGTGTGTGTGTGTGTGTGTGTGTGTGTGTGTGTGTGTGTGTGTGTGTGTGTGTGTGTGTGTGTGTGTGTGTGTGTGTGTGTGTGTGTGTGTGTGTGTGTGTGTGTGTGTGTGTGTGTGTGTGTGTGTGTGTGTGTGTGTGTGTGTGTGTGTGTGTGTGTGTGTGTGTGTGTGTGTGTGTGTGTGTGTGTGTGTGTGTGTGTGTGTGTGTGTGTGTGTGTGTGTGTGTGTGTGTGTGTGTGTGTGTGTGTGTGTGTGTGTGTGTGTGTGTGTGTGTGTGTGTGTGTGTGTGTGTGTGTGTGTGTGTGTGTGTGTGTGTGTGTGTGTGTGTGTGTGTGTGTGTGTGTGTGTGTGTGTGTGTGTGTGTGTGTGTGTGTGTGTGTGTGTGTGTGTGTGTGTGTGTGTGTGTGTGTGTGTGTGTGTGTGTGTGTGTGTGTGTGTGTGTGTGTGTGTGTGTGTGTGTGTGTGTGTGTGTGTGTGTGTGTGTGTGTGTGTGTGTGTGTGTGTGTGTGTGTGTGTGTGTGTGTGTGTGTGTGTGTGTGTGTGTGTGTGTGTGTGTGTGTGTGTGTGTGTGTGTGTGTGTGTGTGTGTGTGTGTGTGTGTGTGTGTGTGTGTGTGTGTGTGTGTGTGTTTTTTTTTTTTTTAAAAAAGAGTAGAGAAGGTATTGGAAATAATCGTTCTTTCACACAGTTCGTGTGTAGGACAAGTAGAATCGGATCAAAAAATTCAATGCCATAGACAGGATTTGAACCATGGATCTTCTGGTTTCCATCTGCTTGCTGTAACCAACTGAGCTATCACGGAAACATGGCATTAGCTGTCAATGTAAGTCAGTTGGGGAATTTACTATGCTGGCATGTGCCGTGATAGCTTAGTAAGAGGAATCAGAAGAAACAGGAAGATCCGTTGTTAAAATCCCTGCAATGGCTTTGAATTTTTCAACATGACTATACCTTTCCAAGCGTTATCTGTAATAACAAGAAGTAGATAAAAATGTGATGTGTTATACTCGCATGACCTTCTCTACTCTTGTAAAACTCTGCCTGTGCGTGTGTGCGTGCGCGTGCACAGGTGTGTGTGTAACTCTGCCTGTGCGTGTGTGCGTGCGGGTGCTAGTGCGCGTGCGCGCGCAGGTGTGTGTGTGTGTGTGTGTGTGTGTGTTTTTTTTAAAAAAGAGTAGAGAAGGTATTGGAAATAATCGTTCTTTCACACAGTTCGTGTGTAGGACAAGTAGAATCGGATCAAAAAATTTCAATGCCATAGCCAGGATTTGAACCATGGATCTTCTGGTTTCCATCTGCTTGCTGTAACCAACTGAGCTATCACGGAAACATGGCATTAGCTGTCAATGTAAGTCAGTTGGGGAATTTAATATGCTGGCGTTTGCCGTGATAGCTTAGTAAGAGCAATCAGAAGAAACAGGAAGATCCGTTGTTAAAATCCCTGCAATGGTTTTGAATTTTTCAACATGACTATACCTTTCCAAGCGTTATCTGTAATAACAAGAAGTAGATAAAAATGTGATGTGTTATACTCGCATGACCTTCTCTACTCTTGTAAAACTCTGCCTGTGCGTGTGTGCGTGCGGGTGCTCGTGCGCGTGCATGTGTGTGCGTGCGCGTGCACACGTGTGTGTGTGTAACTCTGCCTGTGCGTGTGTGCGTGCGGGTGCTAGTGCGCGTGCGCGCGCGCAGGTGTGTGTGTGTGTGTGTGTGTGTGTGTGTGTGTGTGTGTGTGTGTGTGTGTGTGTGTGTGTGTGTGTGTGTGTGTGTGTGTGTGTGTGTGTGTGTGTGTGTGTGTGTGTGTGTGTGTGTGTGTGTGTGTGTGTGTGTGTGTGTGTGTGTGTGTGTGTGTGTGTGTGTGTGTGTGTGTGTGTGTGTGTGTGTGTGTGTGTGTGTGTGTGTGTGTGTGTGTGTGTGTGTGTGTGTGTGTGTGTGTGTGTGTGTGTGTGTGTGTGTGTGTGTGTGTGTGTGTGTGTGTGTGTGTGTGTGTGTGTGTGTGTGTGTGTGTGTGTGTGTGTGTGTGTGTGTGTGTGTGTGTGTGTGTGTGTGTGTGTGTGTGTGTGTGTGTGTGTGTGTGTGTGTGTGTGTGTGTGTGTGTGTGTGTGTGTGTGTGTGTGTGTGTGTGTGTGTGTGTGTGTGTGTGTGTGTGTGTGTGTGTGTGTGTGTGTGTGTGTGTGTGTGTGTGTGTGTGTGTGTGTGTGTGTGTGTGTGTGTGTGTGTGTGTGTGTGTGTGTGTGTGTGTGTGTGTGTGTGTGTGTGTGTGTGTGTGTGTGTGTGTGTGTGTGTGTGTGTGTGTGTGTGTGTATTTTTTTTTTAAAAAAGAGTAGAGAAGGTATTGGAAATAATCGTTCTTTCACACAGTTCGTGTGTAGGACAAGTAGAATCGGATCAAAAAATTTCAATGCCATAGCCAGGATTTGAACCATGGATCTTCTGGTTTCCATCTGCTTGCTGTAACCAACTGAGCTATCACGGAAACATGGCATTAGCTGTCAATGTAAGTCAGTTGGGGAATTTAATATGCTGGCATTTGCCGTGATAGCTTAGTAAGAGCAATCGGAAGAAACAGGAAGATCCGTTGTTAAAATCCCTGCAATGGTTTTGAATTTTTCAACATGACTATACCTTTCCAAGCGTTATCTGTAATAACAAGAAGTAGATAAAAATGTGATGTGTTATACTCGCATGACCTTCTCTACTCTTGTAAAACTCTGCCTGTGCGTGTGTGCGTGCGGGTGCTCGTGCGCGTGCATGTGTGTGCGTGCGCGTATACACGTGTGTGTGTGCGTGCGCGTGCACACGTGTGTGTGTGTAACTCTGCCTGTGCGTGTGTGCGTGCGGGTGCTAGTGCGCGTGCGCGCGCGCAGGTGTGTGTGTGTGTGTGTGTGTGTGTGTGTGTGTGTGTGTGTGTGTGTGTGTGTGTGTGTGTGTGTGTGTGTGTGTGTGTGTGTGTGTGTGTGTGTGTGTGTGTGTGTGTGTGTGTGTGTGTGTGTGTGTGTGTGTGTGTGTGTGTGTGTGTGTGTGTGTGTGTGTGTGTGTGTGTGTGTGTGTGTGTGTGTGTGTGTGTGTGTGTGTGTGTGTGTGTGTGTGTGTGTGTGTGTGTGTGTGTGTGTGTGTGTGTGTGTGTGTGTGTGTGTGTGTGTGTGTGTGTGTGTGTGTGTGTGTGTGTGTGTGTGTGTGTGTGTGTGTGTGTGTGTGTGTGTGTGTGTGTGTGTGTGTGTGTGTGTGTGTGTGTGTGTGTGTGTGTGTGTGTGTGTGTGTGTGTGTGTGTGTGTGTGTGTGTGTGTGTGTGTGTGTGTGTGTGTGTGTGTGTGTGTGTGTGTGTGTGTGTGTGTGTGTGTGTGTGTGTGTGTGTGTGTGTGTGTGTGTGTGTGTGTGTGTGTGTGTGTGTGTGTGTGTGTGTGTGTGTGTGTGTGTGTGTGTGTGTGTGTGTGTGTGTGTGTGTGTGTGTGTGTGTGTGTGTGTGTGTGTGTGTGTGTGTGTGTGTGTGTGTGTGTGTGTGTGTGTGTGTGTGTGTGTGTGTGTGTGTGTGTGTGTGTGTGTGTGTGTGTGTGTGTGTGTGTGTGTGTGTGTGTGTTTTTTTTTAAAAAAGAGTAGAGAAGGTATTGGAAATAATCGTTCTTTCACACAGTTCGTGTGTAGGACAAGTAGAATCGGATCAAAAAATTCAATGCCATAGACAGGATTTGAACCATGGATCTTCTGGTTTCCATCTGCTTGCTGTAACCAACTGAGCTATCACGGAAACATGGCATTAGCTGTCAATGTAAGTCAGTTGGGGAATTTAATATGCTGGTATGTGCCGTGATAGCTTAGTAAGAGCAATCAGAAGAAACAGGAAGATCCGTTGTTAAAATCCCTGCAATGGCTTTGAATTTTTCAACATGACTATACCTTTCCAAGCGTTATCTGTAATAACAAGAAGTAGATAAAAATGTGATGTGTTATACTCGCATGACCTTCTCTACTCTTGTAAAACTCTGCCTGTGCGTGTGTGCGTGCGCGTGCACAGGTGTGTGTGTAACTCTGCCTGTGCGTGTGTGCGTGCGGGTGCTAGTGCGCGTGCGCGCGCAGGTGTGTGCTTGTGCGTGTGCGTGTGCTTGTGCGTGTGCGTGTGCGTGTGCGTGTGCGTGTGTGTGTGTGTGTGTTTTTTTTTTTAAAAAAGAGTAGAGAAGGTATTGGAAATAATCGTTCTTTCACACAGTTCGTGTGTAGGACAAGTAGAATCGGATCAAAAAATTTCAATGCCATAGCCAGGATTTGAACCATGGATCTTCTGGTTTCCATCTGCTTGCTGTAACCAACTGAGCTATCACGGAAACATGGCATTAGCTGTCAATGTAAGTCAGTTGGGGAATTTAATATGCTGGCATTTGCCGTGATAGCTTAGTAAGAGCAATCAGAAGAAACAGGAAGATCCGTTGTTAAAATCCCTGCAATGGTTTTACCTTTCCAAGCGTTATCTGTAATAACAAGAAGTAGATAAAAATGTGATGTGTTATACTCGCATGACCTTCTCTACTCTTGTAAAACTCTGCCTGTGCGTGTGTGCGTGCGGGTGCTCGTGCGCGTGCATGTGTGTGCGTGCGCGTGCACACGTGTGTGTGTGCGTGCGCGTGCACACGTGTGTGTGTGTAACTCTGCCTGTGCGTGTGTGCGTGCGGGTGATAGTGCGCGTGCGCGCGCGCAGGTGTGTGCGTGTGCGTGTGCGTGTGCGTGTGCGTGTGCGTGTGCGTGTGCGTGTGTGTGTGTGTGTGTGTTAAAAAAGAGTAGAGAAGGTATTGGAAATAATCGTTCTTTCACACAGTTCGTGTGTAGGACAAGTAGAATCGGATCAAAAAATTCAATGCCATAGCCAGGATTTGAACCATGGATCTTCTGGTTTCCATCTGCTTGCTGTAACCAACTGAGCTATCACGGAAACATGGCATTAGCTGTCAATGTAAGTCAGTTGGGGAATTTAATATGCTGGCATTTGCCGTGATAGCTTAGTAAGAGCAATCAGAAGAAACAGGAAGATCCGTTGTTAAAATCCCTGCAATGGCTTTGAATTTTTCAACATGACTATACCTTTCCAAGCGTTATCTGTAATAACAAGAAGTAGATAAAAATGTGATGTGTTATACTCGCATGACCTTCTCTACTCTTGTAAAACTCTGCCTGTGCGTGTGTGCGTGCGGGTGCTCGTGCGCGTGCATGTGTGTGCGTGCGCGTGCACACGTGTGTGTGTGTGTGTGTGTGTGTGTGTGTGTGTGTGTGTGTGTGTGTGTGTGTGTGTGTGTGTGTGTGTGTGTGTGTGTGTGTGTGTGTGTGTGTGTGTGTGTGTGTGTGTGTGTGTGTGTGTGTGTGTGTGTGTGTGTGTGTGTGTGTGTGTGTGTGTGTGTGTGTGTGTGTGTGTGTGTGTGTGTGTGTGTGTGTGTGTGTGTGTGTGTGTGTGTGTGTGTGTGTGTGTGTGTGTGTGTGTGTGTGTGTGTGTGTGTGTGTGTGTGTGTGTGTGTGTGTGTGTGTGTGTGTGTGTGTGTGTGTGTGTGTGTGTGTGTGTGTGTGTGTGTGTGTGTGTGTGTGTGTGTGTGTGTGTGTGTGTGTGTGTGTGTGTGTGTGTGTGTGTGTGTGTGTGTGTGTGTGTGTGTGTGTGTGTGTGTGTGTGTGTGTGTGTGTGTGTGTGTGTGTGTGTGTGTGTGTGTGTGTGTGTGTGTGTGTGTGTGTGTGTGTGTGTGTGTGTGTGTGTGTGTGTGTGTGTGTGTGTGTGTGTGTGTGTGTGTGTGTGTGTGTGTGTGTGTGTGTGTGTGTGTGTGTGTGTGTGTGTGTGTGTGTGTGTGTGTGTGTGTGTGTGTGTGTGTGTGTGTGTGTGTGTGTGTGTGTGTGTGTGTGTGTGTGTGTGTGTGTGTGTGTGTGTGTGTGTGTGTGTGTGTGTGTGTGTGTGTGTGTGTGTGTGTGTGTGTGTGTGTGTGTGTGTGTGTGTGTGTGTGTGTGTGTGTGTGTGTGTGTGTGTGTGTGTGTGTGTGTGTGTGTGTGTGTGTGTGTGTGTGTGTGTGTGTGTGTGTGTGTGTGTGTGTGTGTGTGTGTGTGTGTGTGTGTGTGTGTGTGTGTGTGTGTGTGTGTGTGTGTGTGTGTGTGTGTGTGTGTGTGTGTGTGTGTGTGTGTGTGTGTGTGTGTGTGTGTGTGTGTGTGTGTGTGTGTGTGTGTGTGTGTGTGTGTGTGTGTGTGTGTGTGTGTGTGTGTGTGTGTGTGTGTGTGTGTGTGTGTGTGTGTGTGTGTGTGTGTGTGTGTGTGTGTGTGTGTGTGTGTGTGTGTGTGTGTGTGTGTTAAAAAAGAGTAGAGAAGGTATTGGAAATAATCGTTCTTTCACACAGTTCGTGTGTAGGACAAGTAGAATCGGATCAAAAAATTCAATGCCATAGACAGGATTTGAACCATGGATCTTCTGGTTTCCATCTGCTTGCTGTAACCAACTGAGCTATCACGGAAACATGGCATTAGCTGTCAATGTAAGTCAGTTGGGGAATTTAATATGCTGGCATGTGCCGTGATAGCTTAGTAAGAGCAATCAGAAGAAACAGGAAGATCCGTTGTTAAAATCCCTGCAATGGCTTTGAATTTTTCAACATGACTATACCTTTCCAAGCGTTATCTGTAATAACAAGAAGTAGATAAAAATGTGATGTGTTATACTCGCATGACCTTCTCTACTCTTGTAAAACTCTGCCTGTGCGTGTGTGCGTGCGCGTGCACAGGTGTGTGTGTAACTCTGCCTGTGCGTGTGTGCGTGCGGGTGCTAGTGCGCGTGCGCGCGCAGGTGTGTGTGTGTGTGTGTGTGTGTTAGTGTGTGTGTGTGTGTGTGTGTGTTTTTTTTTTTTTTTTTAAAAAAGAGTAGAGAAGGTATTGGAAATAATCGTTCTTTCACACAGTTCGTGTGTAGGACAAGTAGAATCGGATCAAAAAATTTCAATGCCATAGCCAGGATTTGAACCATGGATCTTCTGGTTTCCATCTGCTTGCTGTAACCAACTGAGCTATCACGGAAACATGGCATTAGCTGTCAATGTAAGTCAGTTGGGGAATTTAATATGCTGGCGTTTGCCGTGATAGCTTAGTAAGAGCAATCAGAAGAAACAGGAAGATCCGTTGTTAAAATCCCTGCAATGGTTTTGAATTTTTCAACATGACTATACCTTTCCAAGCGTTATCTGTAATAACAAGAAGTAGATAAAAATGTGATGTGTTATACTCGCATGACCTTCTCTACTCTTGTAAAACTCTGCCTGTGCGTGTGTGCGTGCGGGTGCTCGTGCGCGTGCATGTGTGTGCGTGCGCGTGCACACGTGTGTGTGTGTAACTCTGCCTGTGCGTGTGTGCGTGCGGGTGCTAGTGCGCGTGCGCGCGCGCAGGTGTGTGTGTGTGTGTGTGTGTGTGTGTGTGTGTGTGTGTGTGTGTGTGTGTGTGTGTGTGTGTGTGTGTGTGTGTGTGTGTGTGTGTGTGTGTGTGTGTGTGTGTGTGTGTGTGTGTGTGTGTGTGTGTGTGTGTGTGTGTGTGTGTGTGTGTGTGTGTGTGTGTGTGTGTGTGTGTGTGTGTGTGTGTGTGTGTGTGTGTGTGTGTGTGTGTGTGTGTGTGTGTGTGTGTGTGTGTGTGTGTGTGTGTGTGTGTGTGTGTGTGTGTGTGTGTGTGTGTGTGTGTGTGTGTGTGTGTGTGTGTGTGTGTGTGTGTGTGTGTGTGTGTGTGTGTGTGTGTGTGTGTGTGTGTGTGTGTGTGTGTGTGTGTGTGTGTGTGTGTGTGTGTGTGTGTGTGTGTGTGTGTGTGTGTGTGTGTGTGTGTGTGTGTGTGTGTGTGTGTGTGTGTGTGTGTGTGTGTGTGTGTGTGTGTGTGTGTGTGTGTGTGTGTGTGTGTGTTTTTTTTTTTTTTTAAAAAAGAGTAGAGAAGGTATTGGAAATAATCGTTCTTTCACACAGTTCGTGTGTAGGACAAGTAGAATCGGATCAAAAAATTTCAATGCCATAGCCAGGATTTGAACCATGGATCTTCTGGTTTCCATCTGCTTGCTGTAACCAACTGAGCTATCACGGAAACATGGCATTAGCTGTCAATGTAAGTCAGTTGGGGAATTTAATATGCTGGCGTTTGCCGTGATAGCTTAGTAAGAGCAATCAGAAGAAACAGGAAGATCCGTTGTTAAAATCCCTGCAATGGTTTTGAATTTTTCAACATGACTATACCTTTCCAAGCGTTATCTGTAATAACAAGAAGTAGATAAAAATGTGATGTGTTATACTCGCATGACCTTCTCTACTCTTGTAAAACTCTGCCTGTGCGTGTGTGCGTGCGGGTGCTCGTGCGCGTGCATGTGTGTGCGTGCGCGTGCACACGTGTGTGTGTGTAACTCTGCCTGTGCGTGTGTGCGTGCGGGTGCTAGTGCGCGTGCGCGCGCGCAGGTGTGTGTGTGTGTGTGTGTGTGTGTGTGTGTGTGTGTGTGTGTGTGTGTGTGTGTGTGTGTGTGTGTGTGTGTGTGTGTGTGTGTGTGTGTGTGTGTGTGTGTGTGTGTGTGTGTGTGTGTGTGTGTGTGTGTGTGTGTGTGTGTGTGTGTGTGTGTGTGTGTGTGTGTGTGTGTGTGTGTGTGTGTGTGTGTGTGTGTGTGTGTGTGTGTGTGTGTGTGTGTGTGTGTGTGTGTGTGTGTGTGTGTGTGTGTGTGTGTGTGTGTGTGTGTGTGTGTGTGTGTGTGTGTGTGTGTGTGTGTGTGTGTGTGTGTGTGTGTGTGTGTGTGTGTGTGTGTGTGTGTGTGTGTGTGTGTGTGTGTGTGTGTGTGTGTGTGTGTGTGTGTGTGTGTGTGTGTGTGTGTGTGTGTGTGTGTGTGTGTGTGTGTGTGTGTGTGTGTGTGTGTGTGTGTGTGTGTGTGTGTGTGTGTGTGTGTGTGTGTGTGTGTGTGTGTGTGTGTGTTTTTTTTTTTTTTTTTAAAAAAAGAGTAGAGAAGGTATTGGAAATAATCGTTCTTTCACACAGTTCGTGTGTAGGACAAGTAGAATCGGATCAAAAAATTTCAATGCCATAGCCAGGATTTGAACCATGGATCTTCTGGTTTCCATCTGCTTGCTGTAACCAACTGAGCTATCACGGAAACATGGCATTAGCTGTCAATGTAAGTCAGTTGGGGAATTTAATATGCTGGCATTTGCCGTGATAGCTTAGTAAGAGCAATCAGAAGAAACAGGAAGATCCGTTGTTAAAATCCCTGCAATGGTTTTGAATTTTTCAACATGACTATACCTTTCCAAGCGTTATCTGTAATAACAAGAAGTAGATAAAAATGTGATGTGTTATACTCGCATGACCTTCTCTACTCTTGTAAAACTCTGCCTGTGCGTGTGTGCGTGCGGGTGCTCGTGCGCGTGCATGTGTGTGCGTGCGCGTGCACACGTGTGTGTGTGCGTGCGCGTGCACACGTGTGTGTGTGTAACTCTGCCTGTGCGTGTGTGCGTGCGGGTGCTAGTGCGCGTGCGCGCGCGCAGGTGTGTGTGTGTGTGTGTGTGTGTGTGTGTGTGTGTGTGTGTGTGTGTGTGTGTGTGTGTGTGTGTGTGTGTGTGTGTGTGTGTGTGTGTGTGTGTGTGTGTGTGTGTGTGTGTGTGTGTGTGTGTGTGTGTGTGTGTGTGTGTGTGTGTGTGTGTGTGTGTGTGTGTGTGTGTGTGTGTGTGTGTGTGTGTGTGTGTGTGTGTGTGTGTGTGTGTGTGTGTGTGTGTGTGTGTGTGTGTGTGTGTGTGTGTGTGTGTGTGTGTGTGTGTGTGTGTGTGTGTGTGTGTGTGTGTGTGTGTGTGTGTGTGTGTGTGTGTGTGTGTGTGTGTGTGTGTGTGTGTGTGTGTGTGTGTGTGTGTGTGTGTGTGTGTGTGTGTGTGTGTGTGTGTGTGTGTGTGTGTGTGTGTGTGTGTGTGTGTGTGTGTGTGTGTGTGTGTGTGTGTGTGTGTGTGTGTGTGTGTGTGTGTGTGTGTGTGTGTGTGTGTGTGTGTGTGTGTGTGTGTGTGTGTGTGTGTGTGTGTGTGTGTGTGTGTGTGTGTGTGTGTGTGTGTGTGTGTGTGTGTGTGTGTGTGTGTGTGTGTGTGTGTGTGTGTGTGTGTGTGTGTGTGTGTGTGTGTGTGTGTGTGTGTGTGTGTTTTTTTTTTTTAAAAAAGAGTGGAGAAGGTATTGGAAATAATCGTTCTTTCACACAGTTCGTGTGTAGGACAAGTAGAATCGGATCAAAAAATTCAATGCCATAGCCAGGTTTTGAACCATGGATCTTCTGGTTTCCATCTGCTTGCTGTAACCAACTGAGCTATCACGGAAACATGGCATTAGCTGTCAATGTAAGTCAGTTGGGGAATTTAATATGCTGGCGTTTGCCGTGATAGCTTAGTAAGAGCAATCAGAAGAAACAGGAAGATCCGTTGTTAAAATCCCTGCAATGGCTTTGAATTTTTCAACATGACTATACCTTTCCAAGCGTTATCTGTAATAACAAGAAGTAGATAAAAATGTGATGTGTTATACTCGCATGACCTTCTCTACTCTTGTAAAACTCTGCCTGTGCGTGTGTGCGTGCGGGTGCTCGTGCGCGTGCATGTGTGTGCGTGCGCGTGCACACGTGTGTGTGTGTAACTCTGCCTGTGCGTGTGTGCGTGCGGGTGCTAGTGCGCGTGCGCGCGCGCAGGTGTGTGTGTGTGTGTGTGTGTGTGTGTGTGTGTGTGTGCGTGCGTGTGTGCGTGCGTGCGTGCGTGCGTGCGTGCGTGCGTGCGTGCGTGCGTGCGTGTGTGTGTGTGTGTGTGTGTGTGTGTGTGTTTTTTTAAAAAAGAGTAGAGAAGGTATTGGAAATAATCGTTCTTTCACACAGTTCGTGTGTAGGACAAGTAGAATCGGATCAAAAAATTTCAATGCCATAGCCAGGATTTGAACCATGGATCTTCTGGTTTCCATCTGCTTGCTGTAACCAACTGAGCTATCACGGAAACATGGCATTAGCTGTCAATGTAAGTCAGTTGGGGAATTTAATATGCTGGCATTTGCCGTGATAGCTTAGTAAGAGCAATCAGAAGAAACAGGAAGATCCGTTGTTAAAATCCCTGCAATGGTTTTGAATTTTTCAACATGACTATACCATTCCAAGCGTTATCTGTAATAACAAGAAGTAGATAAAAATGTGATGTGTTATACTCGCATGACCTTCTCTACTCTTGTAAAACTCTGCCTGTGCGTGTGTGCGTGCGGGTGCTCGTGCGCGTGCATGTGTGTGCGTGCGCGTGCACACGTGTGTGTGTGCGTGCGCGTGCACACGTGTGTGTGTGTAACTCTGCCTGTGCGTGTGTGCGTGCGGGTGCTAGTGCGCGTGCGCGCGCGCAGTTGTGTGTGTGTGTGTGTGTGTGTGTGTGTGTGTGTGTGCGTGCGGGTGCTCGTGCGCGTGCATGTGTGTGCGTGCGCGTGCACACGTGTGTGTGTGTGTGTGTGTGTGTGTGTGTGTGTGTGTGTGTGTGTGTGTGTGTGTGTGTGTGTGTGTGTGTGTGTGTGTGTGTGTGTGTGTGTGTGTGTGTGTGTGTGTGTGTGTGTGTGTGTGTGTGTGTGTGTGTGTGTGTGTGTGTGTGTGTGTGTGTGTGTGTGTGTGTGTGTGTGTGTGTGTGTGTGTGTGTGTGTGTGTGTGTGTGTGTGTGTGTGTGTGTGTGTGTGTGTGTGTGTGTGTGTGTGTGTGTGTGTGTGTGTGTGTGTGTGTGTGTGTGTGTGTGTGTGTGTGTGTGTGTGTGTGTGTGTGTGTGTGTGTGTGTGTGTGTGTGTGTGTGTGTGTGTGTGTGTGTGTGTGTGTGTGTGTGTGTGTGTGTGTGTGTGTGTGTGTGTGTGTGTGTGTGTGTGTGTGTGTGTGTGTGTGTGTGTGTGTGTGTGTGTGTGTGTGTGTGTGTGTGTGTGTGTGTGTGTGTGTGTGTGTGTGTGTGTGTGTGTGTGTGTGTGTGTGTGTGTGTGTGTGTGTGTGTGTGTGTGTGTGTGTGTGTGTGTGTGTGTGTGTGTGTGTGTGTGTGTGTGTGTGTGTGTGTGTGTGTGTGTGTGTGTGTGTGTGTGTGTGTGTGTGTGTGTGTGTGTGTGTGTGTGTGTGTGTGTGTGTGTGTGTGTGTGTGTGTGTGTGTGTGTGTGTGTGTGTGTGTGTGTGTGTGTGTGTGTGTGTGTGTGTGTGTGTGTGTGTGTGTGTGTGTGTGTGTGTGTGTGTGTGTGTGTGTGTGTGTGTGTGTGTGTGTGTGTGTGTGTGTGTGTGTGTGTGTTAAAAAAGAGTAGAGAAGGTATTGGAAATAATCGTTCTTTCACACAGTTCGTGTGTAGGACAAGTAGAATCGGATCAAAAAATTCAATGCCATAGCCAGGATTTGAACCATGGACCTTCTGGTTTCCATCTGCTTGCTGTAACCAACTGAGCTATCACGGAAACATGGCATTAGCTGTCAATGTAAGTCAGTTGGGGAATTTAATATGCTGGCATTTGCCGTGATAGCTTAGTAAGAGCAATCAGAAGAAACAGGAAGATCCGTTGTTAAAATCCCTGCAATGGCTTTGAATTTTTCAACATGACTATACCTTTCCAAGCGTTATCTGTAATAACAAGAAGTAGATAAAAATGTGATGTGTTATACTCGCATGACCTTCTCTACTCTTGTAAAACTCTGCCTGTGCGTGTGTGCGTGCGGGTGCTCGTGCGCGTGCATGTGTGTGCGTGCGCGTGCACACGTACGTGTGTGTGTGTGTGTGCGTGCGTGCGTGCGTGCGTGCGTGCGTGTGTGTGTGTGTGTGTTTTTTTTTTTAAAAAAGAGTAGAGAAGGTATTGGAAATAATCGTTCTTTCACACAGTTCGTGTGTAGGACAAGTAGAATCGGATCAAAAAATTCAATGCCATAGCCAGGATTTGAACCATGGATCTTCTGGTTTCCATCTGCTTGCTGTAACCAACTGAGCTATCACGGAAACATGGCATTAGCTGTCATTGTAAGTCAGTTGGGGAATTTAATATGCTGGCGTTTGCCGTGATAGCTTAGTAAGAGCAATCAGAAGAAACAGGAAGATCCGTTGTTAAAATCCCTGCAATGGCTTTGAATTTTTCAACATGACTATACCTTTCCAAGCGTTATCTGTAATAACAAGAAGTAGATAAAAATGTGATGTGTTATACTCGCATGACCTTCTCTACTCTTGTAAAACTCTGCCTGAGCGTGTGTGCGTGCGTGTGCTCGTGCGCGTGCATGTGTGTGCGTGCGCGTGCACACGTGTGTGTGTGTGTGTGTGTGTGTG
Organism: Deroplatys truncata; assembly: GCA_030765065.1. Taxonomy (NCBI): domain Eukaryota; kingdom Metazoa; phylum Arthropoda; class Insecta; order Mantodea; family Mantidae; genus Deroplatys; species Deroplatys truncata. The sequence continues at coordinate 124,619 of JAUKNL010000070.1, forward strand.
TGTGTGTGTGTGTGTGTGTGTGTGTGTGTGTGTGTGTGTGTGTGTGTGTGTGTGTGTGTGTGTGTGTGTGTGTGTGTGTGTGTGTGTGTGTGTGTGTGTGTGTGTGTGTGTGTGTGTGTGTGTGTGTGTGTGTGTGTGTGTGTGTGTGTGTGTGTGTGTGTGTGTGTGTGTGTGTGTGTGTGTGTGTGTGTGTGTGTGTGTGTGTGTGTGTGTGTGTGTGTGTGTGTGTGTGTGTGTGTGTGTGTGTGTGTGTGTGTGTGTGTGTGTGTGTGTGTGTGTGTGTGTGTGTGTGTGTGTGTGTGTGTGTGTGTGTGTGTGTGTGTGTGTGTGTGTGTGTGTGTGTGTGTGTGTGTGTGTGTGTGTGTGTGTGTGTGTGTGTGTG
>JAUKNL010000070.1:130000-132500 GCA_030765065.1 Deroplatys truncata
TGATAGCTTAGTAAGAGCAATCAGAAGAAACAGGAAGATCCGTTGTTAAAATCCCTGCAATGGTTTTGAATTTTTCAACATGACTATACCTTTCCAAGCGTTATCTGTAATAACAAGAAGTAGATAAAAATGTGATGTGTTATACTCGCATGACCTTCTCTACTCTTGTAAAACTCTGCCTGTGCGTGTGTGCGTGCGGGTGCTCGTGCGCGTGCATGTGTGTGCGTGCGCGTGCACACGTGTGTGTGTGTAACTCTGCCTGTGCGTGTGTGCGTGCGGGTGCTAGTGCGCGTGCGCGCGCGCAGGTGTGTGTGTGTGTGTGTGTGTGTGTGTGTGTGTGTGTGTGTGTGTGTGTGTGTGTGTGTGTGTGTGTGTGTGTGTGTGTGTGTGTGTGTGTGTGTGTGTGTGTGTGTGTGTGTGTGTGTGTGTGTGTGTGTGTGTTGTGTGTGTGTGTGTGTGTGTGTGTGTGTGTGTGTGTGTGTGTGTGTGTGTGTGTGTGTGTGTGTGTGTGTGTGTGTGTGTGTGTGTGTGTGTGTGTGTGTGTGTGTGTGTGTGTGTGTGTGTGTGTGTGTGTGTGTGTGTGTGTGGTGTGTGTGTGTGTGTGTGTGTGTGTGTGTGTGTGTGTGTGTGTGTGTGTGTGTGTGTGTGTGTGTGTGTGTGTGTGTGTGTGTGTGTGTGTGTGTGTGTGTGTGTGTGTGTGTGTGTGTGTGTGTGTGTGTGTGTGTGTGTGTGTGTGTGTGTGTGTGTGTGTGTGTGTGTGTGTGTGTGTGTGTGTGTGTGTGTGTGTGTGTGTGTGTGTGTGTGTGTGTGTGTGTGTGTGTGTGTGTGTGTGTGTGTGTGTGTGTGTGTGTGTGTGTGTGTGTGTGTGTGTGTGTTTTTTTTTTTTTTTTAAAAAAGAGTAGAGAAGGTATTGGAAATAATCGTTCTTTCACACAGTTCGTGTGTAGGACAAGTAGAATCGGATCAAAAAATTTCAATGCCATAGCCAGGATTTGAACCATGGATCTTCTGGTTTCCATCTGCTTGCTGTAACCAACTGAGCTATCACGGAAACATGGCATTAGCTGTCAATGTAAGTCAGTTGGGGAATTTAATATGCTGGCGTTTGCCGTGATAGCTTAGTAAGAGCAATCAGAAGAAACAGGAAGATCCGTTGTTAAAATCCCTGCAATGGTTTTGAATTTTTCAACATGACTATACCTTTCCAAGCGTTATCTGTAATAACAAGAAGTAGATAAAAATGTGATGTGTTATACTCGCATGACCTTCTCTACTCTTGTAAAACTCTGCCTGTGCGTGTGTGCGTGCGGGTGCTCGTGCGCGTGCATGTGTGTGCGTGCGCGTGCACACGTGTGTGTGTGTAACTCTGCCTGTGCGTGTGTGCGTGCGGGTGCTAGTGCGCGTGCGCGCGCGCAGGTGTGTGTGTGTGTGTGTGTGTGTGTGTGTGTGTGTGTGTGTGTGTGTGTGTGTGTGTGTGTGTGTGTGTGTGTGTGTGTGTGTGTGTGTGTGTGTGTGTGTGTGTGTGTGTGTGTGTGTGTGTTGTGTGTGTGTGTGTGTGTGTGTGTGTGTGTGTGTGTGTGTGTGTGTGTGTGTGTGTGTGTGTGTGTGTGTGTGTGTGTGTGTGTGTGTGTGTGTGTGTGTGTGTGTGTGTGTGTGTGTGTGTGTGTGTGTGTGTGTGTGTGTGTGTGTGTGTGTGTGTGTGTGTGTGTGTGTGTGTGTGTGTGTGTGTGTGTGTGTGTGTGTGTGTGTGTGTGTGTGTGTGTGTGTGTGTGTGTGTGTGTGTGTGTGTGTGTGTGTGTGTGTGTGTGTGTGTGTGTGTGTGTGTGTGTGTGTGTGTGTGTGTGTGTGTGTGTGTGTGTGTGTGTGTGTGTGTGTGTGTGTGTGTGTGTGTGTGTGTGTTTTTTTTTTTTTTTTTTTAAAAAAGAGTAGAGAAGGTATTGGAAATAATCGTTCTTTCACACAGTTCGTGTGTAGGACAAGTAGAATCGGATCAAAAAATTTCAATGCCATAGCCAGGATTTGAACCATGGATCTTCTGGTTTCCATCTGCTTGCTGTAACCAACTGAGCTATCACGGAAACATGGCATTAGCTGTCAATGTAAGTCAGTTGGGGAATTTAATATGCTGGCATTTGCCGTGATAGCTTAGTAAGAGCAATCAGAAGAAACAGGAAGATCCGTTGTTAAAATCCCTGCAATGGTTTTGAATTTTTCAACATGACTATACCTTTCCAAGCGTTATCTGTAATAACAAGAAGTAGATAAAAATGTGATGTGTTATACTCGCATGACCTTCTCTACTCTTGTAAAACTCTGCCTGTGCGTGTGTGCGTGCGGGTGCTCGTGCGCGTGCATGTGTGTGCGTGCGCGTGCACACGTGTGTGTGTGCGTGCGCGTGCACACGTGTGTGTGTGTAACTCTGCCTGTGCGTGTGTGCGTGCGGGTGCTAGTGCGCGTGCGCGCGCGCAGGTGTGTGTGTGTGTGTGTGTGTGTGTGTGTG
>JAUKNL010000070.1:140000-147500 GCA_030765065.1 Deroplatys truncata
TACTCTTGTAAAACTCTGCCTGAGCGTGTGTGCGTGCGTGTGCTCGTGCGCGTGCATGTGTGTGCGTGCGCGTGCACACGTGTGTGTGTGTGTGTGTGTGTGTGTGTGTGTGTGTGTGTGTGTGTGTGTGTGTGTGTGTGTGTGTGTGTGTGTGTGTGTGTGTGTGTGTGTGTGTGTGTGTGTGTGTGTGTGTGTGTGTGTGTGTGTGTGTGTGTGTGTGTGTGTGTGTGTGTGTGTGTGTGTGTGTGTGTGTGTGTGTGTGTGTGTGTGTGTGTGTGTGTGTGTGTGTGTGTGTGTGTGTGTGTGTGTGTGTGTGTGTGTGTGTGTGTGTGTGTGTGTGTGTGTGTGTGTGTGTGTGTGTGTGTGTGTGTGTGTGTGTGTGTGTGTGTGTGTGTGTGTGTGTGTGTGTGTGTGTGTGTGTGTGTGTGTGTGTGTGTGTGTGTGTGTGTGTGTGTGTGTGTGTGTGTGTGTGTGTGTGTGTGTGTGTGTGTGTGTGTGTGTGTGTGTGTGTGTGTGTGTGTGTGTGTGTGTGTGTGTGTGTGTGTGTGTGTGTGTGTGTGTGTGTGTGTGTGTGTGTGTGTGTGTGTGTGTGTGTGTGTGTGTGTGTGTGTGTGTGTGTGTGTGTGTGTGTGTGTGTGTGTGTGTGTGTGTGTGTGTGTGTGTGTGTGTGTGTGTGTGTGTGTGTGTGTGTGTGTGTGTGTGTGTGTGTGTGTGTGTGTGTGTGTGTGTGTGTGTGTGTGTGTGTGTGTGTGTGTGTGTGTGTGTGTGTGTGTGTGTGTGTGTGTGTGTGTGTGTGTGTGTGTGTGTGTGTGTGTGTGTGTGTGTGTGTGTGTGTGTGTGTGTGTGTGTGTGTGTGTGTGTGTGTGTGTGTGTGTGTGTGTGTGTGTGTGTGTGTGTGTGTGTGTGTGTGTGTGTGTGTGTGTGTGTGTGTGTGTGTGTGTGTGTGTGTGTGTGTGTGTGTGTGTGTGTGTGTGTGTGTGTGTGTGTGTGTGTGTGTGTGTGTGTGTGTGTGTGTGTGTGTGTGTGTGTGTGTGTGTGTGTGTTAAAAAAAGAGTAGAGAAGGTATTGGAAATAATCGTTCTTTCACACAGTTCGTGTGTAGGACAAGTAGAATCGGATCAAAAAATTCAATGCCATAGCCAGGATTTGAACCATGGATCTTCTGGTTTCCATCTGCTTGCTGTAACCAACTGAGCTATCACGGAAACATGGCATTAGCTGTCAATGTAAGTCAGTTGGGGAATTTAATATGCTGGCATTTGCCGTGATAGCTTAGTAAGAGCAATCAGAAGAAACAGGAAGATCCGTTGTTAAAATCCCTGCAATGGCTTTGAATTTTTCAACATGACTATACCTTTCCAAGCGTTATCTGTAATAACAAGAAGTAGATAAAAATGTGATGTGTTATACTCGCATGACCTTCTCTACTCTTGTAAAACTCTGCCTGTGCGTGTGTGCGTGCGGGTGCTCGTGCGCGTGCATGCGTGCGCGTGCGCGTGCACATGTGTGTGTGTGTGTGTGTGTGTGTGTGTGTGTGTGTGTGTGTGTGTGTGTGTGTGTGTGTGTGTGTGTGTGTGTGTGTGTGTGTGTGTGTGTGTGTGTGTGTGTGTGTGTGTGTGTGTGTGTGTGTGTGTGTGTGTGTGTGTGTGTGTGTGTGTGTGTGTGTGTGTGTGTGTGTGTGTGTGTGTGTGTGTGTGTGTGTGTGTGTGTGTGTGTGTGTGTGTGTGTGTGTGTGTGTGTGTGTGTGTGTGTGTGTGTGTGTGTGTGTGTGTGTGTGTGTGTGTGTGTGTGTGTGTGTGTGTGTGTGTGTGTGTGTGTGTGTGTGTGTGTGTGTGTGTGTGTGTGTGTGTGTGTGTGTGTGTGTGTGTGTGTGTGTGTGTGTGTGTGTGTGTGTGTGTGTGTGTGTGTGTGTGTGTGTGTGTGTGTGTGTGTGTGTGTGTGTGTGTGTGTGTGTGTGTGTGTGTGTGTGTGTGTGTGTGTGTGTGTGTGTGTGTGTGTGTGTGTGTGTGTGTGTGTGTGTGTGTGTGTTTTTTTTTTTTTTTTTTAAAAAAGAGTAGAGAAGGTATTGGAAATAATCGTTCTTTCACACAGTTCGTGTGTAGGACAAGTAGAATCGGATCAAAAAATTTCAATGCCATAGCCAGGATTTGAACCATGGATCTTCTGGTTTCCATCTGCTTGCTGTAACCAACTGAGCTATCACGGAAACATGGCATTAGCTGTCAATGTAAGTCAGTTGGGGAATTTAATATGCTGGCATTTGCCGTGATAGCTTAGTAAGAGCAATCAGAAGAAACAGGAAGATCCGTTGTTAAAATCCCTGCAATGGTTTTGAATTTTTCAACATGACTATACCTTTCCAAGCGTTATCTGTAATAACAAGAAGTAGATAAAAATGTGATGTGTTATACTCGCATGACCTTCTCTACTCTTGTAAAACTCTGCCTGTGCGTGTGTGCGTGCGGGTGCTCGTGCGCGTGCATGTGTGTGTGCGTGCGCGTGCACACGTGTGTGTGTGCGTGCGCGTGCACACGTGTGTGTGTGTAACTCTGCCTGTGCGTGTGTGCGTGCGGGTGCTAGTGCGCGTGCGCGCGCGCAGGTGTGTGTGTGTGTGTGTGTGTGTGTGTGTGTGTGTGTGTGTGTGTGTGTGTGTGTGTGTGTGTGTGTGTGTGTGTGTGTGTGTGTGTGTGTGTGTGTGTGTGTGTGTGTGTGTGTGTGTGTGTGTGTGTGTGTGTGTGTGTGTGTGTGTGTGTGTGTGTGTGTGTGTGTGTGTGTGTGTGTGTGTGTGTGTGTGTGTGTGTGTGTGTGTGTGTGTGTGTGTGTGTGTGTGTGTGTGTGTGTGTGTGTGTGTGTGTGTGTGTGTGTGTGTGTGTGTGTGTGTGTGTGTGTGTGTGTGTGTGTGTGTGTGTGTGTGTGTGTGTGTGTGTGTGTGTGTGTGTGTGTGTGTGTGTGTGTGTGTGTGTGTGTGTGTGTGTGTGTGTGTGTGTGTGTGTGTGTGTGTGTGTGTGTGTGTGTGTGTGTGTGTGTGTGTGTGTGTGTGTGTGTGTGTGTGTGTGTGTGTGTGTGTGTGTGTGTGTGTGTGTGTGTGTGTGTGTGTGTGTGTGTGTGTGTGTGTGTGTGTGTGTGTGTGTGTGTGTGTGTGTGTGTGTGTGTGTGTGTGTGTGTGTGTGTGTGTGTGTGTGTGTGTGTGTGTGTGTGTGTTTTTTTTTTTTTAAAAAAGAGTAGAGAAGGTATTGGAAATAATCGTTCTTTCACACAGTTCGTGTGTAGGACAAGTAGAATCGGATCAAAAAATTCAATGCCATAGACAGGATTTGAACCATGGATCTTCTGGTTTCCATCTGCTTGCTGTAACCAACTGAGCTATCACGGAAACATGGCATTAGCTGTCAATGTAAGTCAGTTGGGGAATTTAATATGCTGGCATGTGCCGTGATAGCTTAGTAAGAGCAATCAGAAGAAACAGGAAGATCCGTTGTTAAAATCCCTGCAATGGCTTTGAATTTTTCAACATGACTATACCTTTCCAAGCGTTATCTGTAATAACAAGAAGTAGATAAAAATGTGATGTGTTATACTCGCATGACCTTCTCTACTCTTGTAAAACTCTGCCTGTGCGTGTGTGCGTGCGCGTGCACAGGTGTGTGTGTAACTCTGCCTGTGCGTGTGTGCGTGCGGGTGCTAGTGCGCGTGCGCGCGCAGGTGTGTGCGTGTGCGTGTGCGTGTGCGTGTGCGTGTGCGTGTGCGTGTGCGTGTGCGTGTGCGTGTGCGTGTGCGTGTGCGTGTGTGTGTGTTTTTTTTTTTAAAAAAGAGTAGAGAAGGTATTGGAAATAATCGTTCTTTCACACAGTTCGTGTGTAGGACAAGTAGAATCGGATCAAAAAATTTCAATGCCATAGCCAGGATTTGAACCATGGATCTTCTGGTTTCCATCTGCTTGCTGTAACCAACTGAGCTATCACGGAAACATGGCATTAGCTGTCAATGTAAGTCAGTTGGGGAATTTAATATGCTGGCATTTGCCGTGATAGCTTAGTAAGAGCAATCAGAAGAAACAGGAAGATCCGTTGTTAAAATCCCTGCAATGGTTTTGAATTTTTCAACATGACTATACCTTTCCAAGCGTTATCTGTAATAACAAGAAGTAGATAAAAATGTGATGTGTTATACTCGCATGACCTTCTCTACTCTTGTAAAACTCTGCCTGTGCGTGTGTGCGTGCGGGTGCTCGTGCGCGTGCATGTGTGTGCGTGCGCGTGCACACGTGTGTGTGTGCGTGCGCGTGCACACGTGTGTGTGTGTAACTCTGCCTGTGCGTGTGTGCGTGCGGGTGCTAGTGCGCGTGCGCGCGCGCAGGTGTGTGCGTGTGCGTGTGCGTGTGCGTGTGCGTGTGCGTGTGCGTGTGCGTGTGCGTGTGTGTGTGTGTGTGTGTGTGTTAAAAAAGAGTAGAGAAGGTATTGGAAATAATCGTTCTTTCACACAGTTCGTGTGTAGGACAAGTAGAATCGGATCAAAAAATTCAATGCCATAGCCAGGATTTGAACCATGGATCTTCTGGTTTCCATCTGCTTGCTGTAACCAACTGAGCTATCACGGAAACATGGCATTAGCTGTCAATGTAAGTCAGTTGGGGAATTTAATATGCTGGCATTTGCCGTGATAGCTTAGTAAGAGCAATCAGAAGAAACAGGAAGATCCGTTGTTAAAATCCCTGCAATGGCTTTGAATTTTTCAACATGACTATACCTTTCCAAGCGTTATCCCAAGCGTTATCTGTAATAACAAGAAGTAGATAAAAATGTGATGTGTTATACTCGCATGACCTTCTCTACTCTTGTAAAACTCTGCCTGTGCGTGTGTGCGTGCGGGTGCTCGTGCGCGTGCATGTGTGTGCGTGCGCGTGCACACGTGTGTGTGTGTGTGTGTGTGTGTGTGTGTGTGTGTGTGTGTGTGTGTGTGTGTGTGTGTGTGTGTGTGTGTGTGTGTGTGTGTGTGTGTGTGTGTGTGTGTGTGTGTGTGTGTGTGTGTGTGTGTGTGTGTGTGTGTGTGTGTGTGTGTGTGTGTGTGTGTGTGTGTGTGTGTGTGTGTGTGTGTGTGTGTGTGTGTGTGTGTGTGTGTGTGTGTGTGTGTGTGTGTGTGTGTGTGTGTGTGTGTGTGTGTGTGTGTGTGTGTGTGTGTGTGTGTGTGTGTGTGTGTGTGTGTGTGTGTGTGTGTGTGTGTGTGTGTGTGTGTGTGTGTGTGTGTGTGTGTGTGTGTGTGTGTGTGTGTGTGTGTGTGTGTGTGTGTGTGTGTGTGTGTGTGTGTGTGTGTGTGTGTGTGTGTGTGTGTGTGTGTGTGTGTGTGTGTGTGTGTGTGTGTGTGTGTGTGTGTGTGTGTGTGTGTGTGTGTGTGTGTGTGTGTGTGTGTGTGTGTGTGTGTGTGTGTGTGTGTGTGTGTGTGTGTGTGTGTGTGTGTGTGTGTGTGTGTGTGTGTGTGTGTGTGTGTGTGTGTGTGTGTGTGTGTGTGTGTGTGTGTGTGTGTGTGTGTGTGTGTGTGTGTGTGTGTGTGTGTGTGTGTGTGTGTGTGTGTGTGTGTGTGTGTGTGTGTGTGTGTGTGTGTGTGTGTGTGTGTGTGTGTGTGTGTGTGTGTGTGTGTGTGTGTGTGTGTGTGTGTGTGTGTGTGTGTGTGTGTGTGTGTGTGTGTGTGTGTGTGTGTGTGTGTGTGTGTGTGTGTGTGTGTGTGTGTGTGTGTGTGTGTGTGTGTGTGTGTGTGTGTGTGTGTTAAAAAAGAGTAGAGAAGGTATTGGAAATAATCGTTCTTTCACACAGTTCGTGTGTAGGACAAGTAGAATCGGATCAAAAAATTCAATGCCATAGCCAGGATTTGAACCATGGATCTTCTGGTTTCCATCTGCTTGCTGTAACCAACTGAGCTATCACGGAAACATGGCATTAGCTGTCAATGTAAGTCAGTTGGGGAATTTAATATGCTGGCATTTGCCGTGATAGCTTAGTAAGAGCAATCAGAAGAAACAGGAAGATCCGTTGTTAAAATCCCTGCAATGGCTTTGAATTTTTCAACATGACTATACATTTCCAAGCGTTATCTGTAATAACAAGAAGTAGATAAAAATGTGATGTGTTATACTCGCATGACCTTCTCTACTCTTGTAAAACTCTGCCTGTGCGTGTGTGCGTGCGCGTGCACATGTGTGTGTGTGTAACTCTGCCTGTGCGTGTGTGCGTGCGGGTGCTAGTGCGCGTGCGCGCGCAGGTGTGTGTGTGTGTGTGTGTGTGTGTGTGTGTGTGTGTGTGTGTGTGTGTGTGTGTGTGTGTGTGTGTGTGTGTGTGTGTGTGTGTGTGTGTGTGTGTGTGTGTGTGTGTGTGTGTGTGTGTGTGTGTGTGTGTGTGTGTGTGTGTGTGTGTGTGTGTGTGTGTGTGTGTGTGTGTGTGTGTGTGTGTGTGTGTGTGTGTGTGTGTGTGTGTGTGTGTGTGTGTGTGTGTGTGTGTGTGTGTGTGTGTGTGTGTGTGTGTGTGTGTGTGTGTGTGTGTGTGTGTGTGTGTGTGTGTGTGTGTGTGTGTGTGTGTGTGTGTGTGTGTGTGTGTGTGTGTGTGTGTGTGTGTGTGTGTGTGTGTGTGTGTGTGTGTGTGTGTGTGTGTGTGTGTGTGTGTGTGTGTGTGTGTGTGTGTGTGTGTGTGTGTGTGTGTGTGTGTGTGTGTGTGTGTGTGTGTGTGTGTGTGTGTGTGTGTGTGTGTGTGTGTGTGTGTGTGTTTTTTTTTTTTTTTTTTTTAAAAAAGAGTGGAGAAGGTATTGGAAATAATCGTTCTTTCACACAGTTCGTGTGTAGGACAAGTAGAATCGGATCAAAAAATTCAATGCCATAGCCAGGTTTTGAACCATGGATCTTCTGGTTTCCATCTGCTTGCTGTAACCAACTGAGCTATCACGGAAACATGGCATTAGCTGTCAATGTAAGTCAGTTGGGGAATTTAATATGCTGGCGTTTGCCGTGATAGCTTAGTAAGAGCAATCAGAAGAAACAGGAAGATCCGTTGTTAAAATCCCTGCAATGGCTTTGAATTTTTCAACATGACTATACCTTTCCAAGCGAAGAAACAGGAAGATCCGTTGTTAAAATCCCTGCAATGGCTTTGAATTTTTCAACATGACTATACCTTTCCAAGCGTTATCTGTAATAACAAGAAGTAGATAAAAATGTGATGTGTTATACTCGCATGACCTTCTCTACTCTTGTAAAACTCTGCCTGTGCGTGTGTGCGTGCGGGTGCTCGTGCGCGTGCATGTGTGTGCGTGCGCGTGCACACGTGTGTGTGTGTAACTCTGCCTGTGCGTGTGTGCGTTCGGGTGCTAGTGCGCGTGCGCGCGCGCAGGTGTGTGTGTGTGTGTGTGTGTGTGTGTGTGTGTGTGTGTGTGTGTGTGTGTGTGTGTGTGTGTGTGTGTGTGTGTGTGTGTGTGTGTGTGTGTGTGTGTGTGTGTGTGTGTGTGTGTGTGTGTGTGTGT
>JAUKNL010000070.1:152500-161480 GCA_030765065.1 Deroplatys truncata
GTGTGTGTGTGTGTGTGTGTGTGTGTGTGTGTGTGTGTGTGTGTGTGTGTGTGTGTGTGTGTGTGTGTGTGTGTGTGTGTGTGTGTGTGTGTGTGTGTGTGTGTGTGTGTGTGTGTGTGTGTGTGTGTGTGTGTGTGTGTGTGTGTGTGTGTGTGTGTGTGTGTGTGTGTGTGTGTGTGTGTGTGTGTGTGTGTGTGTGTGTGTGTGTGTGTGTGTGTGTGTGTGTGTGTGTGTGTGTGTGTGTGTGTGTGTGTGTGTGTGTGTGTGTGTGTGTGTGTGTGTGTGTGTGTGTGTGTGTGTGTGTGTGTGTGTGTGTGTGTGTGTGTGTGTGTGTGTGTGTGTGTGTGTGTGTGTGTGTGTGTGTGTGTGTGTGTGTGTGTGTGTGTGTGTGTGTGTGTGTGTGTGTGTGTGTGTGTGTGTGTGTGTGTGTGTGTGTGTGTGTGTGTGTGTGTGTGTGTGTGTGTGTGTGTTTTTTTTTTTTTTTTTTAAAAAAGAGTAGAGAAGGTATTGGAAATAATCGTTCTTTCACACAGTTCGTGTGTAGGACAAGTAGAATCGGATCAAAAAATTTCAATGCCATAGCCAGGATTTGAACCATGGATCTTCTGGTTTCCATCTGCTTGCTGTAACCAACTGAGCTATCACGGAAACATGGCATTAGCTGTCAATGTAAGTCAGTTGGGGAATTTAATATGCTGGCATTTGCCGTGATAGCTTAGTAAGAGCAATCAGAAGAAACAGGAAGATCCGTTGTTAAAATCCCTGCAATGGTTTTGAATTTTTCAACATGACTATACCTTTCCAAGCGTTATCTGTAATAACAAGAAGTAGATAAAAATGTGATGTGTTATACTCGCATGACCTTCTCTACTCTTGTAAAACTCTGCCTGTGCGTGTGTGCGTGCGGGTGCTCGTGCGCGTGCATGTGTGTGTGCGTGCGCGTGCACACGTGTGTGTGTGCGTGCGCGTGCACACGTGTGTGTGTGTAACTCTGCCTGTGCGTGTGTGCGTGCGGGTGCTAGTGCGCGTGCGCGCGCGCAGGTGTGTGTGTGTGTGTGTGTGTGTGTGTGTGTGTGTGTGTGTGTGTGTGTGTGTGTGTGTGTGTGTGTGTGTGTGTGTGTGTGTGTGTGTGTGTGTGTGTGTGTGTGTGTGTGTGTGTGTGTGTGTGTGTGTGTGTGTGTGTGTGTGTGTGTGTGTGTGTGTGTGTGTGTGTGTGTGTGTGTGTGTGTGTGTGTGTGTGTGTGTGTGTGTGTGTGTGTGTGTGTGTGTGTGTGTGTGTGTGTGTGTGTGTGTGTGTGTGTGTGTGTGTGTGTGTGTGTGTGTGTGTGTGTGTGTGTGTGTGTGTGTGTGTGTGTGTGTGTGTGTGTGTGTGTGTGTGTGTGTGTGTGTGTGTGTGTGTGTGTGTGTGTGTGTGTGTGTGTGTGTGTGTGTGTGTGTGTGTGTGTGTGTGTGTGTGTGTGTGTGTGTGTGTGTGTGTGTGTGTGTGTGTGTGTGTGTGTGTGTGTGTGTGTGTGTGTGTGTGTGTGTGTGTGTGTGTGTGTGTGTGTGTGTGTGTGTGTGTGTGTGTGTGTGTGTGTGTGTGTGTGTGTGTGTGTGTGTGTGTGTGTGTGTGTGTGTGTGTGTGTGTGTGTGTGTGTGTGTGTGTGTGTGTGTGTGTGTGTGTGTGTGTGTGTGTGTTTTTTTTTTTTTAAAAAAGAGTAGAGAAGGTATTGGAAATAATCGTTCTTTCACACAGTTCGTGTGTAGGACAAGTAGAATCGGATCAAAAAATTCAATGCCATAGACAGGATTTGAACCATGGATCTTCTGGTTTCCATCTGCTTGCTGTAACCAACTGAGCTATCACGGAAACATGGCATTAGCTGTCAATGTAAGTCAGTTGGGGAATTTAATATGCTGGCATGTGCCGTGATAGCTTAGTAAGAGCAATCAGAAGAAACAGGAAGATCCGTTGTTAAAATCCCTGCAATGGCTTTGAATTTTTCAACATGACTATACCTTTCCAAGCGTTATCTGTAATAACAAGAAGTAGATAAAAATGTGATGTGTTATACTCGCATGACCTTCTCTACTCTTGTAAAACTCTGCCTGTGCGTGTGTGCGTGCGCGTGCACAGGTGTGTGTGTAACTCTGCCTGTGCGTGTGTGCGTGCGGGTGCTAGTGCGCGTGCGCGCGCAGGTGTGTGCGTGTGCGTGTGCGTGTGCGTGTGCGTGTGCGTGTGCGTGTGCGTGTGCGTGTGCGTGTGCGTGTGCGTGTGCGTGTGTGTGTGTTTTTTTTTTTAAAAAAGAGTAGAGAAGGTATTGGAAATAATCGTTCTTTCACACAGTTCGTGTGTAGGACAAGTAGAATCGGATCAAAAAATTTCAATGCCATAGCCAGGATTTGAACCATGGATCTTCTGGTTTCCATCTGCTTGCTGTAACCAACTGAGCTATCACGGAAACATGGCATTAGCTGTCAATGTAAGTCAGTTGGGGAATTTAATATGCTGGCATTTGCCGTGATAGCTTAGTAAGAGCAATCAGAAGAAACAGGAAGATCCGTTGTTAAAATCCCTGCAATGGTTTTGAATTTTTCAACATGACTATACCTTTCCAAGCGTTATCTGTAATAACAAGAAGTAGATAAAAATGTGATGTGTTATACTCGCATGACCTTCTCTACTCTTGTAAAACTCTGCCTGTGCGTGTGTGCGTGCGGGTGCTCGTGCGCGTGCATGTGTGTGCGTGCGCGTGCACACGTGTGTGTGTGCGTGCGCGTGCACACGTGTGTGTGTGTAACTCTGCCTGTGCGTGTGTGCGTGCGGGTGCTAGTGCGCGTGCGCGCGCGCAGGTGTGTGCGTGTGCGTGTGCGTGTGCGTGTGCGTGTGCGTGTGCGTGTGCGTGTGCGTGTGTGTGTGTGTGTGTGTGTGTTAAAAAAGAGTAGAGAAGGTATTGGAAATAATCGTTCTTTCACACAGTTCGTGTGTAGGACAAGTAGAATCGGATCAAAAAATTCAATGCCATAGCCAGGATTTGAACCATGGATCTTCTGGTTTCCATCTGCTTGCTGTAACCAACTGAGCTATCACGGAAACATGGCATTAGCTGTCAATGTAAGTCAGTTGGGGAATTTAATATGCTGGCATTTGCCGTGATAGCTTAGTAAGAGCAATCAGAAGAAACAGGAAGATCCGTTGTTAAAATCCCTGCAATGGCTTTGAATTTTTCAACATGACTATACCTTTCCAAGCGTTATCTGTAATAACAAGAAGTAGATAAAAATGTGATGTGTTATACTCGCATGACCTTCTCTACTCTTGTAAAACTCTGCCTGTGCGTGTGTGCGTGCGGGTGCTCGTGCGCGTGCATGTGTGTGCGTGCGCGTGCACACGTGTGTGTGTGTGTGTGTGTGTGTGTGTGTGTGTGTGTGTGTGTGTGTGTGTGTGTGTGTGTGTGTGTGTGTGTGTGTGTGTGTGTGTGTGTGTGTGTGTGTGTGTGTGTGTGTGTGTGTGTGTGTGTGTGTGTGTGTGTGTGTGTGTGTGTGTGTGTGTGTGTGTGTGTGTGTGTGTGTGTGTGTGTGTGTGTGTGTGTGTGTGTGTGTGTGTGTGTGTGTGTGTGTGTGTGTGTGTGTGTGTGTGTGTGTGTGTGTGTGTGTGTGTGTGTGTGTGTGTGTGTGTGTGTGTGTGTGTGTGTGTGTGTGTGTGTGTGTGTGTGTGTGTGTGTGTGTGTGTGTGTGTGTGTGTGTGTGTGTGTGTGTGTGTGTGTGTGTGTGTGTGTGTGTGTGTGTGTGTGTGTGTGTGTGTGTGTGTGTGTGTGTGTGTGTGTGTGTGTGTGTGTGTGTGTGTGTGTGTGTGTGTGTGTGTGTGTGTGTGTGTGTGTGTGTGTGTGTGTGTGTGTGTGTGTGTGTGTGTGTGTGTGTGTGTGTGTGTGTGTGTGTGTGTGTGTGTGTGTGTGTGTGTGTGTGTGTGTGTGTGTGTGTGTGTGTGTGTGTGTGTGTGTGTGTGTGTGTGTGTGTGTGTGTGTGTGTGTGTGTGTGTGTGTGTGTGTGTGTGTGTGTGTGTGTGTGTGTGTGTGTGTGTGTGTGTGTGTGTGTGTGTGTGTGTGTGTGTGTGTGTGTGTGTGTGTGTGTGTGTGTGTTAAAAAAGAGTAGAGAAGGTATTGGAAATAATCGTTCTTTCACACAGTTCGTGTGTAGGACAAGTAGAATCGGATCAAAAAATTCAATGCCATAGCCAGGATTTGAACCATGGATCTTCTGGTTTCCATCTGCTTGCTGTAACCAACTGAGCTATCACGGAAACATGGCATTAGCTGTCAATGTAAGTCAGTTGGGGAATTTAATATGCTGGCATTTGCCGTGATAGCTTAGTAAGAGCAATCAGAAGAAACAGGAAGATCCGTTGTTAAAATCCCTGCAATGGCTTTGAATTTTTCAACATGACTATACATTTCCAAGCGTTATCTGTAATAACAAGAAGTAGATAAAAATGTGATGTGTTATACTCGCATGACCTTCTCTACTCTTGTAAAACTCTGCCTGTGCGTGTGTGCGTGCGCGTGCACATGTGTGTGTGTGTAACTCTGCCTGTGCGTGTGTGCGTGCGGGTGCTAGTGCGCGTGCGCGCGCAGGTGTGTGTGTGTGTGTGTGTGTGTGTGTGTGTGTGTGTGTGTGTGTGTGTGTGTGTGTGTGTGTGTGTGTGTGTGTGTGTGTGTGTGTGTGTGTGTGTGTGTGTGTGTGTGTGTGTGTGTGTGTGTGTGTGTGTGTGTGTGTGTGTGTGTGTGTGTGTGTGTGTGTGTGTGTGTGTGTGTGTGTGTGTGTGTGTGTGTGTGTGTGTGTGTGTGTGTGTGTGTGTGTGTGTGTGTGTGTGTGTGTGTGTGTGTGTGTGTGTGTGTGTGTGTGTGTGTGTGTGTGTGTGTGTGTGTGTGTGTGTGTGTGTGTGTGTGTG
The DNA here is from genome assembly GCA_030765065.1 of Deroplatys truncata. NCBI lineage: Eukaryota > Metazoa > Arthropoda > Insecta > Mantodea > Mantidae > Deroplatys > Deroplatys truncata. Next base: position 157,428 of record JAUKNL010000070.1, read on the forward strand.
TGTGTGTGTGTGTGTGTGTGTGTGTGTGTGTGTGTGTGTGTGTGTGTGTGTGTGTGTGTGTGTGTGTGTGTGTGTGTGTGTGTGTGTGTGTGTGTGTGTGTGTGTGTGTGTGTGTGTGTGTGTGTGTGTGTGTGTGTGTGTGTGTGTGTGTGTGTGTGTGTGTGTGTGTGTGTGTGTGTGTGTGTGTGTGTTTTTTTTTTTTTTTTTTTTTTAAAAAAGAGTGGAGAAGGTATTGGAAATAATCGTTCTTTCACACAGTTCGTGTGTAGGACAAGTAGAATCGGATCAAAAAATTCAATGCCATAGCCAGGTTTTGAACCATGGATCTTCTGGTTTCCATCTGCTTGCTGTAACCAACTGAGCTATCACGGAAACATGGCATTAGCTGTCAATGTAAGTCAGTTGGGGAATTTAATATGCTGGCGTTTGCCGTGATAGCTTAGTAAGAGCAATCAGAAGAAACAGGAAGATCCGTTGTTAAAATCCCTGCAATGGCTTTGAATTTTTCAACATGACTATACCTTTCCAAGCGTTATCTGTAATAACAAGAAGTAGATAAAAATGTGATGTGTTATACTCGCATGACCTTCTCTACTCTTGTAAAACTCTGCCTGTGCGTGTGTGCGTGCGGGTGCTCGTGCGCGTGCATGTGTGTGCGTGCGCGTGCACACGTGTGTGTGTGTAACTCTGCCTGTGCGTGTGTGCGTTCGGGTGCTAGTGCGCGTGCGCGCGCGCAGGTGTGTGTGTGTGTGTGTGTGTGTGTGTGTGTGTGTGTGTGTGTGTGTGTGTGTGTGTGTGTGTGTGTGTGTGTGTGTGTGTGTGTGTGTGTGTGTGTGTGTGTGTGTGTGTGTGTGTGTGTGTGTGTGTGTGTGTGTGTGTGTGTGTGTGTGTGTGTGTGTGTGTGTGTGTGTGTGTGTGTGTGTGTGTGTGTGTGTGTGTGTGTGTGTGTGTGTGTGTGTGTGTGTGTGTGTGTGTGTGTGTGTGTGTGTGTGTGTGTGTGTGTGTGTGTGTGTGTGTGTGTGTGTGTGTGTGTGTGTGTGTGTGTGTGTGTGTGTGTGTGTGTGTGTGTGTGTGTGTGTGTGTGTGTGTGTGTGTGTGTGTGTGTGTGTGTGTGTGTGTGTGTGTGTGTGTGTGTGTGTGTGTGTGTGTGTGTGTGTGTGTGTGTGTGTGTGTGTGTGTGTGTGTGTGTGTGTGTGTGTGTGTGTGTGTGTGTGTGTGTGTGTGTGTGTGTGTGTGTGTGTGTGTGTGTGTGTGTGTGTGTGTGTGTGTGTGTGTGTGTGTGTGTGTGTGTGTGTGTGTGTGTGTGTGTGTGTGTGTGTGTGTGTGTGTGTGTGTGTGTGTGTGTGTGTGTGTGTGTGTGTGTGTGTGTGTGTGTGTGTGTGTGTGTGTGTGTGTGTGTGTGTGTGTGTGTGTGTGTGTGTGTGTGTGTGTGTGTGTGTGTGTGTGTGTGTGTGTGTGTGTGTGTGTGTGTGTGTGTGTGTGTGTGTGTGTGTGTGTGTGTGTGTGTGTGTGTGTGTGTGTGTGTGTGTGTGTGTGTGTGTGTGTGTGTGTGTGTGTGTGTGTGTGTGTGTGTGTGTGTGTGTGTGTGTGTGTGTGTGTGTGTGTGTGTGTGTGTGTGTGTGTGTGTGTGTGTGTGTTAAAAAAGTGTAGAGAAGGTATTGGAAATAATCGTTCTTTCACACAGTTCGTGTGTAGGACAAGTAGAATCGGATCAAAAAATTCAATGCCATAGCCAGGATTTGAACCATGGATCTTCTGGTTTCCATCTGCTTGCTGTAACCAACTGAGCTATCACGGAAACATGGCATTAGCTGTCAATGTAAGTCAGTTGGGGAATTTAATATGCTGGCATTTGCCGTGATAGCTTAGTAAGAGCAATCAGAAGAAACAGGAAGATCCGTTGTTAAAATCCCTGCAATGGCTTTGAATTTTTCAACATGACTATACATTTCCAAGCGTTATCTGTAATAACAAGAAGTAGATAAAAATGTGATGTGTTATACTCGCATGACCTTCTCTACTCTTGTAAAACTCTGCCTGTGCGTGTGTGCGTGCGCGTGCACAGGTGTGTGTGTGTAACTCTGCCTGTGCGTGTGTGCGTGCGGGTGCTAGTGCGCGTGCGCGCGCAGGTGTGTGTGTGTGTGTGTGTGTGTGTGTGTGTGTGTGTGTGTGTGTGTGTGTGTGTGTGTGTGTGTGTGTGTGTGTGTGTGTGTGTGTGTGTGTGTGTGTGTGTGTGTGTGTGTGTGTGTGTGTGTGTGTGTGTGTGTGTGTGTGTGTGTGTGTGTGTGTGTGTGTGTGTGTGTGTGTGTGTGTGTGTGTGTGTGTGTGTGTGTGTGTGTGTGTGTGTGTGTGTGTGTGTGTGTGTGTGTGTGTGTGTGTGTGTGTGTGTGTGTGTGTGTGTGTGTGTGTGTGTGTGTGTGTGTGTGTGTGTGTGTGTGTGTGTGTGTGTGTGTGTGTGTGTGTGTGTGTGTGTGTGTGTGTGTGTGTGTGTGTGTGTGTGTGTGTGTGTGTGTGTGTGTGTGTGTGTGTGTGTGTGTGTGTGTGTGTGTGTGTGTGTGTGTGTGTGTGTGTGTGTGTGTGTGTGTGTGTGTGTGTGTGTGTGTGTGTGTGTGTGTGTGTGTGTGTGTGTGTGTGTGTGTGTGTGTGTGTGTGTGTGTGTGTGTGTGTGTGTGTGTGTGTGTGTGTGTGTGTGTGTGTGTGTGTGTGTGTGTTTTTTTTTTTTTAAAAAAGAGTGGAGAAGGTATTGGAAATAATCGTTCTTTCACACAGTTCGTGTGTAGGACAAGTAGAATCGGATCAAAAAATTCAATGCCATAGCCAGGATTTGAACCATGGATCTTCTGGTTTCCATCTGCTTGCTGTAACCAACTGAGCTATCACGGAAACATGGCATTAGCTGTCAATGTAAGTCAGTTGGGGAATTTAATATGCTGGCATTTGCCGTGATAGCTTAGTAAGAGCAATCAGAAGAAACAGGAAGATCCGTTGTTAAAATCCCTGCAATGGCTTTGAATTTTTCAACATGACTATACATTTCCAAGCGTTATCTGTAATAACAAGAAGTAGATAAAAATGTGATGTGTTATACTCGCATGACCTTCTCTACTCTTGTAAAACTCTGCCTGTGCGTGTGTGCGTGCGCGTGCACAGGTGTGTGTGTGTAACTCTGCCTGTGCGTGTGTGCGTGCGGGTGCTAGTGCGCGTGCGCGCGCAGGTGTGTGTGTGTGTGTGTGTGTGTGTGTGTGTGTGTGTGTGTGTGTGTGTGTGTGTGTGTGTGTGTGTGTGTGTGTGTGTGTGTGTGTGTGTGTGTGTGTGTGTGTGTGTGTGTGTGTGTGTGTGTGTGTGTGTGTGTGTGTGTGTGTGTGTGTGTGTGTGTGTGTGTGTGTGTGTGTGTGTGTGTGTGTGTGTGTGTGTGTGTGTGTGTGTGTGTGTGTGTGTGTGTGTGTGTGTGTGTGTGTGTGTGTGTGTGTGTGTGTGTGTGTGTGTGTGTGTGTGTGTGTGTGTGTGTGTGTGTGTGTGTGTGTGTGTGTGTGTGTGTGTGTGTGTGTGTGTGTGTGTGTGTGTGTGTGTGTGTGTGTGTGTGTGTGTGTGTGTGTGTGTGTGTGTGTGTGTGTGTGTGTGTGTGTGTGTGTGTGTGTGTGTGTGTGTGTGTGTGTGTGTGTGTGTGTGTGTGTGTGTGTGTGTGTGTGTGTGTGTGTGTGTGTGTGTGTGTGTGTGTGTGTGTGTGTGTGTGTGTGTGTGTGTGTGTGTGTGTGTGTGTGTGTGTGTGTGTGTGTGTGTGTGTGTGTGTTTTTTTTTTTTTTTTAAAAAAGAGTGGAGAAGGTATTGGAAATAATCGTTCTTTCACACAGTTCGTGTGTAGGACAAGTAGAATCGGATCAAAAAATTCAATGCCATAGCCAGGTTTTGAACCATGGATCTTCTGGTTTCCATCTGCTTGCTGTAACCAACTGAGCTATCACGGAAACATGGCATTAGCTGTCAATGTAAGTCAGTTGGGGAATTTAATATGCTGGCGTTTGCCGTGATAGCTTAGTAAGAGCAATCAGAAGA
>JAUKNL010000071.1:0-127097 GCA_030765065.1 Deroplatys truncata
TACACTCAATAGAGGCTAGAAAATCGAATTTCTTGACTTTTTGAAAAGTCAGTATTTTTTGTATATAGAGACTTATTATGAGGTAATACATCGTTTTATATGATTTTTAAGCAGTTTTAAAGAAGTGAAGTAAACGCGATTTTACACTCACTAGGGGATAGAAAATCGAATTTCTTGACTTGTTAAAACTCAATATTCTTGGTATATAGAGGCTTATTATGAGGTGATACATCCATTTATATGATTTTTAAGCAGTTTGAAAGAAGTGTAATAAACGCGATTTTACACTCACTAGGAGCTAGAAAATCGAATTTCTTGACTTTTTGAAAACTCAGTATTTTTGGTATATAGAAGCTTATTATGAGGTAATACATCGATTTAAAATGATTTTTAAGCAGTTTGAAAGAAGTGAAGTAAACGCGATTTTACACTCACTAGGGGATAGAAAATCGAATTTCTTGACTTGTTAAAAACTCAATATTCTTGGTATATAGAGGGCTTATTATGAGGTGATACATCCATTTATATGATTTTTAAGCAGTTTGAAAGAAGTGTAGTAAACGCGATTTTACACTCACTAGGAGCTAGAAGATCGAATTTCTTGACTTGGTAAAAACTCAATATTCTTGGTATATAGAGGCTTATTATGAGGTAATACATCGATTTATATAATTTTTAAGCAGTTTGAAAAAAGTGAAGTAAACGCGATTTTACACTCAATAGAGGCTAGAAAATCGAATTTCTTGACTTTTTGAAAACTCAGTATTTTTGGTATATAGAGGCTTATTATGAGGTAATACATCGATTTATATGATTTTTAAGCAGTTTGAAAGAAGTGAAGTAAACGCGAATTTACACTTAATAGAGGCTAGAAAATCGAATTTCTTGACTTTTTGAAAGCTCAGTATTTTTTGGTATATAGAAGCTTATTATGAGGTAATACATCGATTTATATAATTTTTAAGCAGTTTGAAAGAAGTGAAGTTTACGCGATTTTACACTCACTAAGGGGCTAGAAAATCGAATTTCTTGACTTTTTAAAAACTTAGTATTCTTGGTATACATAGGCTTATTATGGCGTGAAACAACCATTTATATGATTTTTTCGAAGTTTGAAAGAGGTGAAGTAAACGCGACTTTACACTCAATAGAGGCTAGAAAATCGAATTTCTTGACTTTTTGAAAACTCAGTATTTTTGGTATATAGAGGCTTATTATGAGGTAATACATCGATTTATATGATTTTTAAGCAGTTTGAAAGAAGTGAAGTAAACGCGAATTTACACTCACTAGGGGCTAGAACATCGATTTTCTTGAATTGTTAAAAACTCAATATTCTTGGTATATAGAGGCTTATTTTGAGGTGATAGATCCATTTATATGATTTTTAAGCAGTTTGAATTAAGTGAAGTAAACGCGATTTTACACTCACTAAGGGGATAGAAAATAGAATTTCTTGACTTTTTAAAAACTTAGTATTCTTGGTATACATAGGCTTATTATGACGTGAAACAACCATTTATATGACTTTTTTCGAAGTTTGAAAGAAGTGAAGTAAACGCGATTTTACACTCAATAGAGGCTAGAAAATCGAATTTCTTGACTTTTTAAAAACTCAGTATTCTTGGTATATATAGGCTTATTATGACGTGAAACAACCATTTATAAGATTTTTTCGAAGTTTAAAAGAAGTGAAGTAAACGCGATTTTACACTCAAATAGATGCTAGAAAAATCGTATTTCTTGACTTTTTGAAAACTCAGTATTTTTGGTATATAGAGACTTATTATGAGGTAATACATCGTTTTATATGATTTTTAAGCAGTTTGAAAGAAGTGAAGTAAACGCGATTTTACACTCACTAGAAGCTAGAAAATCGAATTTCTTGACTTTTTAAAAACTCAGTATTCTTGGTATATATAGGCTTATTATGACGTGAAACAACCATTTATATGATTTTTTCGAAGTTTGAAAAAAGTGAAGTAAACGCGATTTTACACTCAATAGAGGCTAGAAAATCGAATTTCTTGACTTTTTGAAAACTCAGTATTTTTGGTATATAGAGGGTTATTATGAGGTAATACATCGATTTATATAATTTTTAAGCAGTTTGAAAAAAGTGAAGTAAACGCGATTTTACACTCAATAGAGGCTAGAAAATCGAATTTCTTGACTTTTTGAAAGCTCAGTATTTTTGGTATATAGAAGCTTATTATGAGGTAATACATCGATTTAAATGATTTTTAAGCAGTTTGAAAGAAGTGAAGTTAACGCGATTTTACACTCACTAAGGGGATAGAAAATCAAATTTCTTGACTTTTTAAAAACATAGTATTCTTGGTATACATAGGCTTATTATGACGTGAAAACCATTTATATGATTTTTTCGAAGTTTGAAAGAAGTGAAGTAAACGCGACTTTACACTCAATAGAGGCTAGAAAATCGAATTTCTTGACTTTTTGAAAACTCAGTATTTTTGGTATATAGAGGCTTATTATGAGGTAATACATCGATTTATATGATTTTTTAAGCAGTTTGAAAAAAGTGAAGTAAACGCGAATTTACACTCACTAGGGGCTAGAAAATCGATTTTCTTGAATTGTTAAAAACTCAATATTCTTGGTATATAGAGGCTTATTTTGAGGTGATAGATCCATTTATATGATTTTTAAGCAGTTTGAATTAAGTGAAGTAAACGCGATTTTACACTCACTAAGGGGATAGAAAATAGAATTTCTTGACTTTTTAAAAACTTCAGTATTCTTGGTATACATAGGCTTATTATGACGTGAAACAACCATTTATATGTTTTTTTCGAAGTTTGAAAGAAGTGAAGTAAACGCGATTTTACACTCAATAGAGGCTAGAAAATCGAATTTCTTGACTTTTTGAAAGCTCAGTATTTTTGGTATATAGAAGCTTATTATGAGGTAATACAACCATTTATATGAATTTCAAGCAGTTTTTAAAGAAGTGAAGTAAACGCGATTTTACACTCACTAGGGGCTAGAAAATCGAATTTCTTGAATTTTTAAAAACTCAGTATTCTTGGTATATATAGGCTTATTATGACGTGAAACAACCATTTATAAGATTTTTTCGAAGTTTAAAAGAAGTGCAGTAAACGCGATTTTACACTTAATAGATGCTAGAAAATCGTATTTCTTGACTTTTTGAAAACTCAGTATTTTTGGTATATAAAGACTTATTATGAAGTAATACATCGTTTTATATGATTTTTTCGAAGTTTGAAAGAAGTGAAGTTAACGCGATTTTACACTCAATAGAGGCTAGAAAATCGAATTTCTTGACTTTTTGAAAGCTCAGTATTTTTGGTATATAGAAGCTTATTATGAGGTAATACATCGATTTAAATGATTTTTAAGCAGTTTGAAAGAAGTGAAGTTAACGCGATTGTACACTCACTAAGGGGATAGAAAATAGAATTTCTTGACTTTTTAAAAACTCAAACATTCTAGGTTTATATAGGCTTACTATGAGGTGATACAACCATTTATATGAATTTTAAGCAGTTTTAAAGAAGTGAAGTAAACGCGATTTTACACACAATAGAGGCTAGAAAATCGAATTTCTTGACTTTTTGAAAACTCAGTATTTTTGATATATAGAGGCTTATTATGAGGTAATACATCGATTTAAATGATTTTTAAGCAGTTTGAAAGAAGTGAAGTAAACGCGATTTTACACTCACTAGGGGATAGAAAATCGAATTTCTTGACTTGTTAAAAAACTCAATATTCTTGATATATACAGGCTTATTATGAGGTGATACATCCATTTATATGATTTTTAAGCAGTTTGAAAGAAGTGTAGTAAACGCGATTTTACACTCACTAGGAGCTAGAAAATCGAATTTCTTGAATTGTTAAAAACTCAATATTCTTGGTATATAGAGGCTCATTTTGAGGTGCTAGATCCATTTATATGATTTTTAAGCAGTTTGAAGAAGTGAAGTAAACGCGATTTTACACTCACTAGGGGATAGAAGATCGAATTTCTTGACTTTTTAAAAACTCAGTATTCTTGGTATATATAGGCTTATTATGACGTGAAACGACCATTTATATGATTTTTTCGAAGTGTGAAAGAGGTGAAGTAAACGCGATTTTACACTCAATAGAGGCTAGAAAATCGAATTTCTTGACTTTTTTGAAAACTCAGTATTTTTGGTATATAGAGGCATATTATGATGTAATACATCGATTTATATGATTTTTAAGCAGTTTGAAAGAAGTGAAGTAAACGCGATTTTACACTCAATAGAGGCTAGAAAATCGAATTTCTTGACTTTTTGAAAACTCAGTATTTTTGGTATATAGAAGCTTATTATGAGGTAATACATCGATTAAATGATTTTTAAGCAGTTTGAAAGAAGTGAAGTAAACGCGATTTTACACTCACTAGGGGATAGAAAATCGAATTTCTTGACTTGTTAAAAACTGAATATTCTTGGTATATAGAGGGCTTATTATGAGGTGATACATCCATTTATATGATTTTTAAGCAGTTTGAAAGAAGTGTAGTAAACGCGATTTTACACTCACTAGGAGCTAGAAGATCGAATTTCTTGACTTGTTAAAAACTCAATATTCTTGGTATATAGAGGCTTATTATGAGGTAATACATCGATTTATATAATTTTTAAGCAGTTTGAAAAAAGTGAAGTAAACGCGATTTTACACTCAATAGAGGCTAGAAAATCGAATTTCTTGACTTTTTGAAAACTCAGTATTTTTGGTATATAGAGGCTTATTATGAGGTAATACATCGATTTATATGATTTTTAAGCAGTTTGAAAGAAGTGAAGTAAACGCGAATTTACACTTAATAGAGGCTAGAAAATCGAATTTCTTGACTTTTTGAAAGCTCAGTATTTTTGGTATATAGAAGCTTATTATGAGGTAATACATCGATTTATATAATTTTTAAGCAGTTTGAAAGAAGTGAAGTTTACGCGATTTTACACTCACTAAGGGGCCAGAAAATCGAATTTCTTGACTTTTTAAAAACTTAGTATTCTTGGTATACATAGGCTTATTATGGCGTGAAACAACCATTTATATGATTTTTTCGAAGTTTGAAAGAGGTGAAGTAAACGCGACTTTACACTCAATAGAGGCTAGAAAATCGAATTTCTTGACTTTTTGAAAACTCAGTATTTTTGGTATATAGAGGCTTATTATGAGGTAATACATCGATTTATATGATTTTTAAGCAGTTTGAAAGAAGTGAAGTAAACGCGAATTTACACTCACTAGGGGCTAGAACATCGATTTTCTTGAATTGTTAAAAACTCAATATTCTTGGTATATAGAGGCTTATTTTGAGGTGATAGATCCATTTATATGATTTTTAAGCAGTTTGAATTAAGTGAAGTAAACGCGATTTTACACTCACTAAGGGGATAGAAAATAGAATTTCTTGACTTTTTAAAACTTAGTATTCTTGGTATACATAGGCTTATTATGACGTGAAACAACCATTTATATGACTTTTTTCGAAGTTTGAAAGAAGTGAAGTAAACGCGATTTTACACTCAATAGAGGCTAGAAAATCGAATTTCTTGACTTTTTAAAAACTCAGTATTCTTGGTATATATAGGCTTATTATGACGTGAAACAACCATTTATAAGATTTTTTCGAAGTTTAAAAGAAGTGAAGTAAACGCGATTTTACACTCAATAGATGCTAGAAAATCGTATTTCTTGACTTTTTGAAAACTCAGTATTTTTGGTATATAGAGACTTATTATGAGGTAATACATCGTTTTATATGATTTTTAAGCAGTTTGAAAGAAGTGAAGTAAACGCGATTTTACACTCACTAGAAGCTAGAAAATCGAATTTCTTGACTTTTTAAAAACTCAGTATTCTTGGTATATTATAGGCTTATTATGACGTGAAACAACCATTTATATGATTTTTTCGAAGTTTGAAAAAAGTGAAGTAAACGCGATTTTACACTCAATAGAGGGCTAGAAAATCGAATTTCTTGACTTTTTGAAAACTCAGTATTTTTGGTATATAGAGGGTTATTATGAGGTAATACATCGATTTATATAATTTTTAAGCAGTTTGAAAAAAGTGAAGTAAACGCGATTTTACACTCAATAGAGGCTAGAAAATCGAATTCTTGACTTTTTGAAAGCTCAGTATTTTTGGTATATAGAAGCTTATTATGAGGTAATACATCGATTTAAATGATTTTTAAGCAGTTTGAAAGAAGTGAAGTTAACGCGATTTTACACTCACTAAGGGGATAGAAAATCAAATTTCTTGACTTTTTAAAAACATAGTATTCTTGGTATACATAGGCTTATTATGACGTGAAAACCATTTATATGATTTTTTCGAAGTTTGAAAGAAGTGAAGTAAACGCGACTTTACACTCAATAGAGGCTAGAAAATCGAATTTCTTGACTTTTTGAAAACTCAGTATTTTTGGTATATAGAGGCTTATTATGAGGTAATACATCGATTTATATGATTTTTTACGCAGTTTGAAAGAAGTGAAGTAAACGCGAATTTACACTCACTAGGGGCTAGAAAATCGATTTTCTTGAATTGTTAAAAACTCAATATTCTTGGTATATACAGGCTTATTTTGAGGTGATAGATCCATTTATATGATTTTTAAGCAGTTTGAAAGAAGTGAAGTAAACGCGATTTTACACTCACTAGGGGATAGAAAATCGAATTTCTTGACTTGTTAAAAACTCAATATTCTTGGTATATAGAGGGCTTATTATGAGGTGATACATCCATTTATATGATTTTTAAGCAGTTTGAAAGAAGTGTAATAAACGCGATTTTACACTCACTAGGAGCTAGAAAATCGAATTTCTTGACTTGTTAAAAACTCAATATTCTTGGTATATAGAGGCTTATTATGAGGTAATACATCGATTTATATAATTTTTAAGCAGTTTGAAAAAAGTGAAGTAAACGCGATTTTACACTCAATAGAGGCTAGAAAATCGAATTTCTTGACTTTTTGAAAGGTCAGTATTTTTTGTATATAGAGACTTATTATGAGGTAATACATCGTTTTATATGATTTTTAAGCAGTTTTAAAGAAGTGAAGTAAACGCGATTTTACACTCACTAGGGGATAGAAAATCGAATTTCTTGACTTGTTAAAAACTCAATATTCTTGGTATATAGAGGCTTATTATGAGGTGATACATCCATTTATATGATTTTTAAGCAGTTTGAAAGAAGTGTAAATAAACGCGATTTTACACTCACTAGGAGCTAGAAAATCGAATTTCTTGACTTTTTGAAAACTCAGTATTTTTGGTATATAGAAGCTTATTATGAGGTAATACATCGATTTAAATGATTTTTAAGCAGTTTGAAAGAAGTGAAGTAAACGCGATTTTACACTCACCTAGGGGATAGAAAATCGAATTTCTTGACTTGTTAAAAACTCAATATTCTTGGTATATAGAGGCTTATTATGAGGTGATACATCCATTTATATGATTTTTAAGCAGTTTGAAAGAAGTGTAGTAAACGCGATTTTACACTCACTAGGAGCTAGAAGATCGAATTTCTTGACTTGGTAAAAAACTCAATATTCTTGGTATATAGAGGCTTATTATGAGGTAATACATCGATTTATATAATTTTTAAGCAGTTTGAAAAAAGTGAAGTAAACGCGATTTTACACTCAATAGAGGCTAGAAAATCGAATTTCTTGACTTTTTGAAAACTCAGTATTTTTGGTATATAGAGGCTTATTATGAGGTAATACATCGATTTATATGATTTTTAAGCAGTTTGAAAGAAGTGAAGTAAACGCGAATTTACACTTAATAGAGGCTAGAAAATCGAATTTCTTGACTTTTGAAAGCTCAGTATTTTTGGTATATAGAAGCTTATTATGAGGTAATACATCGATTTATATAATTTTTAAGCAGTTTGAAAGAAGTGAAGTTTACGCGATTTTACACTCACTAAGGGGCTAGAAAATCGAATTTCTTGACTTTTTAAAAACTTAGTATTCTTGGTATACATAGGCTTATTATGGCGTGAAACAACCATTTATATGATTTTTTCGAAGTTTGAAAGAGGTGAAGTAAACGCGACCTTTACACTCAATAGAGGCTAGAAAATCGAATTTCTTGACTTTTTGAAAACTCAGTATTTTTGGTATATAGAGGCTTATTATGAGGTAATACATCGATTTATATGATTTTTAAGCAGTTTGAAAGAAGTGAAGTAAACGCGAATTTACACTCACTAGGGGCTAGAACATCGATTTTCTTGAATTGTTAAAAACTCAATATTCTTGGTATATAGAGGCTTATTTTGAGGTGATAGATCCATTTATATGATTTTTAAGCAGTTTGAATTAAGTGAAGTAAACGCGATTTTACACTCACTAAGGGGATAGAAAATAGAATTTCTTGACTTTTTAAAAACTTAGTATTCTTGGTATACATAGGCTTATTATGACGTGAAACAACCATTTATATGACTTTTTTCGAAGTTTGAAAGAAGTGAAGTAAACGCGATTTTACACTCAATAGAGGCTAGAAAATCGAATTTCTTGACTTTTTAAAAACTCAGTATTCTTGGTATATATAGGCTTATTATGACGTGAAACAACCATTTATAAGATTTTTTCGAAGTTTAAAAGAAGTGAAGTAAACGCGATTTTACACTCAATAGATGCTAGAAAATCGTATTTCTTGACTTTTTTGAAAACTCAGTATTTTTTGGTATATAGAGACTTATTATGAGGTAATACATCGTTTTATATGATTTTTAAGCAGTTTGAAAGAAGTGAAGTAAACGCGATTTTACACTCACTAGAAGCTAGAAAATCGAATTTCTTGACTTTTTAAAAACTCAGTATTCTTGGTATATATAGGCTTATTATGACGTGAAACAACCATTTATATGATTTTTTCGAAGTTTGAAAAAAGTGAAGTAAACGCGATTTTAACACTCAATAGAGGCTAGAAAATCGAATTTCTTGACTTTTTGAAAACTCAGTATTTTTGGTATATAGAGGGTTATTATGAGGTAATACATCGATTTATATAATTTTTAAGCAGTTTGAAAAAAGTGAAGTAAACGCGATTTTACACTCAATAGAGGCTAGAAAATCGAATTTCTTGACTTTTTGAAAGCTCAGTATTTTTGGTATATAGAAGCTTATTATGAGGTAATACATCGATTTAAATGATTTTTAAGCAGTTTGAAAGAAGTGAAGTTAACGCGATTTTACACTCACTAAGGGGATAGAAAATCAAATTTCTTGACTTTTTAAAAACATAGTATTCTTGGTATACATAGGCTTATTATGACGTGAAAACCATTTATATGATTTTTTCGAAGTTTGAAAGAAGTGAAGTAAACGCGACTTTACACTCAATAGAGGCTAGAAAATCGAATTTCTTGACTTTTTGAAAACTCAGTATTTTTGGTATATAGAGGCTTATTATGAGGTAATACATCGATTTATATGATTTTTAAGCAGTTTGAAAGAAGTGAAGTAAACGCGAATTTACACTCACTAGCGGCTAGAAAATCGATTTTCTTGAATTGTTAAAAACTCAATATTCTTGGTATATACAGGCTTATTTTGAGGTGATAGATCCATTTATATGATTTTTAAGCAGTTTGAAAGAAGTGAAGTAAACGCGATTTTACACTCACTAGGGGATAGAAAATCGAATTTCTTGACTTGTTAAAAACTCAATATTCTTGGTATATAGAGGCTTATTATGAGGTGATACATCCATTTATATGATTTTTAAGCAGTTTGAAAGAAGTGTAATAAACGCGATTTTACACTCACTAGGAGCTAGAAAATCGAATTTCTTGACTTGTTAAAAACTCAATATTCTTGGTATATAGAGGCTTATTATGAGGTAATACATCGATTTATATAATTTTTAAGCAGTTTGAAAAAAGTGAAGTAAACGCGATTTTACACTCAATAGAGGCTAGAAAATCGAATTTCTTGACTTTTTGAAAAGTCAGTATTTTTTGTATATAGAGACTTATTATGAGGTAATACATCGTTTTATGTGATTTTTAATCAGTTTTAAAGAAGTGAAGTAAACGCGATTTTACACTCACTAGGGGATAGATAATCGAATTTCTTGACTTGTTAAAAACTCAATATTCTTGGTATATAGAGGCTTATTATGAGGTGATACATCCATTTATATGATTTTTAAGCAGTTTGAAAGAAGTGTAATAAACGCGATTTTACACTCACTAGGAGCTAGAAAATCGAATTTCTTGACTTGTTAAAAACTCAATATTCTTGGTATATAGAGGCTTATTATGAGGTAATACATCGATTTATATAATTTTTAAGCAGTTTGAAAAAATTGAAGTAAACGCGATTTTACACTCACTAGGGCCTAGAAAATCCATTTTCTTGACTTTTTGAAAAGTCAGTATTTTTTGTATATAGAGTCTTATTATGAGGTAATACATCGTTTTATATGATTTTTAAGCAGTTTTAAAGAAGTGAAGTAAACGCGATTTTACACTCACAAGGGTCTAGAAAATCGAATTTCTTGATTTTTAAAAACTTAGTATTCTTGGTATATATAGGCTTGTTATGACGTGAAACAACCATTTATATGATTTTTTCGAAGTTTGAAAGAAGTGAAGTAAACGCGATTTTACACTCAATAGAGGCTAGAAAATCGAATTTCTTGACTTTTTGAAAACTCAGTATTTTTGGTATATAGAGGCTTATTATAAGGTAATACATCGATTTATATAATTTTTAAGCAGTTTGAAAAAAGTGAAGTAAACGCGATTTTACCCTCAATAGAGGCTAGAAAATCGAATTTCTTGACTTTTTGAAAGCTCAGTATTTTTGGTATATAGAAGCTTATTATGAGGTAATACATCGATTTAAATGATTTTTAAGCAGTTTGAAAGAAGTGAAGTTAACGCGATTTTACACTCACTAAGGGGATAGAAAATCGAATTTCTTGACTTTTTAAAATCTTAGTATTCTTGGTATATATAGGCTTATTAAGGCGTGAAACAACCATTTATATGATTTTTTTGAAGTTTGAAAGAGGTGAAGTAAACGCGACTTTACACTCAATAGAGGCTAGAAAATCGAATTTCTTGAATTTTTGAAAACTCAGTATTTTTGGTATATAGAGGCTTATTATGAGGTAATACATCGATTTATATGATTATTAAGCAGTTTGAAAGAAGTGAAGTAAACGCGATTTTACACTCACTAGGAGCTAGAAAATCGAATTTCTTGACTTGTTAAAAACTCAATATTCTTGGTATATAGAGGCTTATTATGAGGTAATACATCGATTTATATAATTGTTAAGCAGTTTGAAAAAAAGTGAAGTAAACGCGATTTTACACTCAATAGAGGCTAGAAAATCGAATTTCTTGACTTTTTGAAAAGTCAGTATTTTTTGTATATAGAGACTTATTATGAGGTAATACATCGATTTAAATGATTTTTAAGCAGTTTGAAAGAAGTGAAGTTAACGCGATTTTACACTCACTAAGGGGATAGAAAATAGAATTTCTTGACTTTTTAAAAACTCAACATTCTTGGTTTATATAGGCTTATTATGAGGTGATACAACCATTTATATGAATTTTAAGCAGTTTTAAAGAAGTGAAGTAAACGCGATTTTACACTCACTAGGGGCTAGAAAATCGAATTTCTTGAATTTTTAAAAACTCAGTATTCTTGGTATATATAGGCTTATTATGACGTGAAACAACCATTTATAAGATTTTTTCGAAGTTTAAAAGAAGTGAAGTAAACGCGATTTTACACTCAATAGATGCTAGAAAATCGTATTTCTTGACTTTTTGAAAACTCAGTATTTTTGGTATATAGAGACTTATTATGAGGTAATACATCGTTTTATATGATTTTTAAGCAGTTTGAAAGAAGTGAAGTAAACGCGATTTTACACTCACTAGAAGCTAGAAAATCGAATTTCTTGACTTTTTAAAAACTCAGTATTCTTGGTATATATAGGCTTATGATGACGTGAAACAACCATTTATATGATTTTTTCGAAGTTTGAAAGAAGTGAAGTAAACGCGATTTTACACTCAATAGAGGCTAGAAAATCGAATTTCTTGACTTTTTGAAAACTCAGTATTTTTGGTATATAGAGGCTTATTATGAGGTAATACATCGATTTATATGATTTTTAAGCAGTTTGAAAGAAGTGAAGTAAACGCGAATTTACACTCACTAGGGGCTAGAAAATCGATTTTCTTGAATTGATAAAAACTCAATATTCTTGGTATATAGAGGCTTATTTTGAGGTGATACAACCATTTATATGAATTTCAAGCAGTTTTAAAGAAGTGAAGTAAACGCGATTTTACACTCACTAGGGGCTAGAAAATCGAATTTCTTGAATTTTTAAAAACTCAGTATTCTTGGTATATATAGGCTTATTATGACGTGAAACAACCATTTATAAGATTTTTTCGAAGTTTAAAAGAAGTGAAGTAAACGCGATTTTACACTCAATAGATGCTAGAAAATCGTATTTCTTGACTTTTTGAAAACTCAGTATTTTTGGTATATAGAGACTTATTATGAGGTAATACATCGTTTTATATGATTTTTAAGCAGTTTGAAAGAAGTGAAGTAAACGCGATTTTACACTCACTAGAAGCTAGAAAATCGAATTTCTTGACTTTTTAAAAACTCAGTATTCTTGGTATACATAGGCTTATTATGACGTGAAACAACCATTTATATGATTTTTTCGAAGTTTGAAAGAAGTGAAGTAAACGCGATTTTACACTCAATAGAGGCTAGAAAATCGAATTTCTTGACTTTTTGAAAGTTCAGTATTTTTGGTATATAGAAGCTTATTATGAGGTAATACATCGATTTAAATGATTTTTAAGCAGTTTGAAAGAAGTGAAGTTAACGCGATTTTACACTCACTAAGGGGATAGAAAATAGAATTTCTTGAATTTTTAAAAACTCAACATTCTTGGTTTATATAGGCTTATTATGAGGTGATACAACCATTTATATGAATTTTAAGCAGTTTTAAAGAAGTGAAGTAAACGCGATTTTACACACAATAGAGGCTAGAAAATCGAATTTCTTGACTTTTTGAAAACTCAGTATTTTTGGTATATAGAAGCTTATTATGAGGTAATACATCGATTTAAATTATTTTTAAGCAGTTTGAAAGAAGTGAAGTAAACGCGATTTTACACTCACTAAGGGGATAGAAAATCGAATTTCTTGACTTGTTAAAAACTCAATATTCTTGGTATATAGAGGCTTATTATGAGGTGATACATCCATTTATATGATTTTTAAGCAGTTTGAAAGAAGTGTAGTAAACGCGATTTTACACTCACTAGGAGCTAGAAAATCGAATTTCTTGACTTGTTAAAAACTCAATATTCTTGGTATATAGAGGCTTATTATGAGGTAATACATCGATTTATATAATTTTTAAGCAGTTTGAAAAAAGTGAAGTAAACGCGATTTTACACTCAATAGAGGCTTGAAAATCGAATTTCTTGACTTTTTGAAAACTCAGTATTTTTGGTATATAGAGGCTTATTATGAGGTAATACATCGATTTATATGATTTTTAAGCAGTTTGAAAGAAGTGAAGTAAACGCGAATTTACACTCAATAGAGGCTAGAAAAATCGAATTTCTTGACTTTTTGAAAGCTCAGTATTTTTGGTATATAGAAGCTTATTATGAGGTAATACATCGATTTATATAATTTTTAAGCAGTTTGAAAGAAGTGAAGTTAACGCGATTTTACACTCACTAGGGGGCTAGAAAATCGAATTTCTTGACTTTTTAAAAACTTAGTATTCTTGGTATACATAGGCTTATTATGACGTGAAACAACCATTTATATGATTTTTTCGAAGTTTGAAAGAGGTGAAGTAAACGCGACTTTACACTCAATAGAGGCTAGAAAATCGAATTTCTTGACTTTTTGAAAACTCAGTATTTTTGGTATATAGAGGCTTATTATGAGGTAATACATCGATTTATATGATTTTTAAGCAGTTTGAAAGAAGTGAAGTAAACGCGAATTTACACTCACTAGGGGCTAGAAAATCGATTTTCTTGAATTGTTAAAAACTCAATATTCTTGGTATATAGAGGCTTATTTTGAGGTGATAGATCCATTTATATGATTTTTAAGCAGTTTGAATTAAGTGAAGTAAACGCGATTTTACACTCAATAGAGGCTAGAAAATCGAATTTCTTGACTTTTTGAAAAGTCAGTATTTTTTGTATATAGAGACTTATTATGAGGTAATACATCGTTTTATATGATTTTTAAGCAGTTTTAAAGAAGTGAAGTAAACGCGATTTTACACTCACTAGGGGATAGAAAATCGAATTTCTTGACTTGTTAAAAACTCAATATTCTTGGTATATAGAGGCTTATTATGAGGTGATACATCCATTTATATGATTTTTAAGCAGTTTGAAAGAAGTGTAATAAACGCGATTTTACACTCACTAGGAGCTAGAAAATCGAATTTCTTGACTTGTTAAAAACTCAATATTCTTGGTATATAGAGGCTTATTATGAGGTAATACATCGATTTATATAATTTTTAAGCAGTTTGAAAAAATTGAAGTAAACGCGATTTTACACTCACTAGGGCCTAGAAAATCCATTTTCTTGACTTTTTGAAAAGTCAGTATTTTTTGTATATAGAGACTTATTATGAGGTAATACATCGTTTTATATGATTTTTAAGCAGTTTTAAAGAAGTGAAGTAAACGCGATTTTACACTCACAAGGGTCTAGAAAATCGAATTTCTTGATTTTTAAAAACTTAGTATTCTTGGTATATATAGGCTTGTTATGACGTGAAACAACCATTTATATGATTTTTTCGAAGTTTGAAAGAAGTGAAGTAAACGCGATTTTACACTCAATAGAGGCTAGAAAATCGAATTTCTTGACTTTTTGAAAACTCAGTATTTTTGGTATATAGAGGCTTATTATAAGGTAATACATCGATTTATATAATTTTTAAGCAGTTTGAAAAAAGTGAAGTAAACGCGATTTTACCCTCAATAGAGGCTAGAAAATCGAATTTCTTGACTTTTTGAAAGCTCAGTATTTTTGGTATATAGAAGCTTATTATGAGGTAATACATCGATTTAAATGATTTTTAAGCAGTTTGAAAGAAGTGAAGTTAACGCGATTTTACACTCACTAAGGGGATAGAAAATCGAATTTCTTGACTTTTTAAAATCTTAGTATTCTTGGTATATATAGGCTTATTAAGGCGTGAAACAACCATTTATATGATTTTTTTGAAGTTTGAAAGAGGTGAAGTAAACGCGACTTTACACTCAATAGAGGCTAGAAAATCGAATTTCTTGACTTTTTGAAAACTCAGTATTTTTGGTATATAGAGGCTTATTATGAGGTAATACATCGATTTATATGATTATTAAGCAGTTTGAAAGAAGTGAAGTAAACGCGATTTTACACTCACTAGGAGCTAGAAAATCGAATTTCTTGACTTGTTAAAAACTCAATATTCTTGGTATATAGAGGCTTATTATGAGGTAATACATCGATTTATATAATTGTTAAGCAGTTTGAAAAAAGTGAAGTAAACGCGATTTTACACTCAATAGAGGCTAGAAAATCGAATTTCTTGACTTTTTGAAAAGTCAGTATTTTTTGTATATAGAGACTTATTATGAGGTAATACATCGATTTAAATGATTTTTAAGCAGTTTGAAAGAAGTGAAGTTAACGCGATTTTACACTCACTAAGGGGATAGAAAATAGAATTTCTTGACTTTTTAAAAACTCAACATTCTTGGTTTATATAGGCTTATTATGAGGTGATACAACCATTTATATGAATTTTAAGCAGTTTTAAAGAAGTGAAGTAAACGCGATTTTACACTCACTAGGGGCTAGAAAATCGAATTTCTTGAATTTTTAAAAACTCAGTATTCTTGGTATATATAGGCTTATTATGACGTGAAACAACCATTTATAAGATTTTTTCGAAGTTTAAAAGAAGTGAAGTAAACGCGATTTTACACTCAATAGATGCTAGAAAATCGTATTTCTTGACTTTTTGAAAACTCAGTATTTTTGGTATATAGAGACTTATTGTGAGGTAATACATCGTTTTATATGATTTTTAAGCAGTTTGAAAGAAGTGAAGTAAACGCGATTTTACACTCACTAGAAGCTAGAAAATCGAATTTCTTGACTTTTTAAAAACTCAGTATTCTTGGTATATATAGGCTTATGATGACGTGAAACAACCATTTATATGATTTTTTCGAAGTTTGAAAGAAGTGAAGTAAACGCGATTTTACACTCAATAGAGGCTAGAAAATCGAATTTCTTGACTTTTTGAAAACTCAGTATTTTTGGTATATAGAGGCTTATTATGAGGTAATACATCGATTTATATGATTTTTAAGCAGTTTGAAAGAAGTGAAGTAAACGCGAATTTACACTCACTAGGGGCTAGAAAATCGATTTTCTTGAATTGATAAAAACTCAATATTCTTGGTATATAGTGGCTTATTTTGAGGTGATACAACCATTTATATGAATTTCAAGCAGTTTTAAAGAAGTGAAGTAAACGCGATTTTACACTCACTAGGGGCTAGAAAATCGAATTTCTTGAATTTTTAAAAACTCAGTATTCTTGGTATATATAGGCTTATTATGACGTGAAACAACCATTTATAAGATTTTTTCGAAGTTTAAAAGAAGTGAAGTAAACGCGATTTTACACTCAATAGATGCTAGAAAATCGTATTTCTTGACTTTTTGAAAACTCAGTATTTTTGGTATATAGAGACTTATTATGAGGTAATACATCGTTTTATATGATTTTTAAGCAGTTTGAAAGAAGTGAAGTAAACGCGATTTTACACTCACTAGAAGCTAGAAAATCGAATTTCTTGACTTTTTAAAAACTCAGTATTCTTGGTATACATAGGCTTATTATGACGTGAAACAACCATTTATATGATTTTTTCGAAGTTTGAAAGAAGTGAAGTAAACGCGATTTTACACTCAATAGAGGCTAGAAAATCGAATTTCTTGACTTTTTGAAAGTTCAGTATTTTTGGTATATAGAAGCTTATTATGAGGTAATACATCGATTTAAATGATTTTTAAGCAGTTTGAAAGAAGTGAAGTTAACGCGATTTTACACTCACTAAGGGGATAGAAAATAGAATTTCTTGACTTTTTAAAAACTCAACATTCTTGGTTTATATAGGCTTATTATGAGGTGATACAACCATTTATATGAATTTTAAGCAGTTTTAAAGAAGTGAAGTAAACGCGATTTTACACACAATAGAGGCTAGAAAATCGAATTTCTTGACTTTTTGAAAACTCAGTATTTTTGGTATATAGAAGCTTATTATGAGGTAATACATCGATTTAAATGATTTTTAAGCAGTTTGAAAGAAGTGAAGTAAACGCGATTTTACACTCACTAAGGGGATAGAAAATCGAATTTCTTGACTTGTTAAAAACTCAATATTCTTGGTATATAGAGGCTTATTATGAGGTGATACATCCATTTATATGATTTTTAAGCAGTTTGAAAGAAGTGTAGTAAACGCGATTTTACACTCACTAGGAGCTAGAAAATCGAATTTCTTGACTTGTTAAAAACTCAATATTCTTGGTATATAGAGGCTTATTATGAGGTAATACATCGATTTATATAATTTTTAAGCAGTTTGAAAAAAGTGAAGTAAACGCGATTTTACACTCAATAGAGGCTTGAAAATCGAATTTCTTGACTTTTTGAAAACTCAGTATTTTTGGTATATAGAGGCTTATTATGAGGTAATACATCGATTTATATGATTTTTAAGCAGTTTGAAAGAAGTGAAGTAAACGCGAATTTACACTCAATAGAGGCTAGAAAATCGAATTTCTTGACTTTTTGAAAGCTCAGTATTTTTGGTATATAGAAGCTTATTATGAGGTAATACATCGATTTATATAATTTTTAAGCAGTTTGAAAGAAGTGAAGTTAACGCGATTTTACACTCACTAGGGGGCTAGAAAATCGAATTTCTTGACTTTTTAAAAACTTAGTATTCTTGGTATACATAGGCTTATTATGGCGTGAAACAACCATTTATATGATTTTTTCGAAGTTTGAAAGAGGTGAAGTAAACGCGACTTTACACTCAATAGAGGCTAGAAAATCGAATTTCTTGACTTTTTGAAAACTCAGTATTTTTGGTATATAGAGGCTTATTATGAGGTAATACATCGATTTATATGATTTTTAAGCAGTTTGAAAGAAGTGAAGTAAACGCGAATTTACACTCACTAGGGGCTAGAAAATCGATTTTCTTGAATTGTTAAAAACTCAATATTCTTGGTATATAGAGGCTTATTTTGAGGTGATAGATCCATTTATATGATTTTTAAGCAGTTTGAATTAAGTGAAGTAAACGCGATTTTACACTCACTAAGGGGATAGAAAATAGAATTTCTTGACTTTTTAAAAACTTAGTATTCTTGGTATACATAGGCTTATTATGACGTGAAACAACCATTTATATGTTTTTTTCGAAGTTTGAAAGAAGTGAAGTAAACGCGATTTTACACTCAATAGAGGCTAGAAAATCGAATTTCTTGACTTTTTGAAAGCTCAGTATTTTTGGTATATAGAAGCTTATTATGAGGTAATACATCGATTTAAATGATTTTTAAGCAGTTTGAAAGAAGTGAAGTTAACGCGATTTTACACTCACTAAGGGGATAGAAAATTGAATTTCTTGACTTTTTAAAAACTCAACATTCTTGGTTTATATGGGCTTATTATGAGGTGATACAACCATTTATATGAATTTTAAGCAGTTTTAAAGAAGTGAAGTAAACGCGATTTTACACTCACTAGGGGCTAGAAAATCGAATTTCTTGAATTTTTAAAAACTCAGTATTCTTGGTATATATAGGCTTATTATGACGTGAAACAACCATTTATAAGATTTTTTCGAAGTTTAAAAGAAGTGAAGTAAACGCGATTTTACACTCAATAGATGCTAGAAAATCGTATTTCTTGACTTTTTGAAAACTCAGTATTTTTGGTATATAAAGACTTATTATGAGGTAATACATCGTTTTAAATGATTTTTAAGCAGTTTGAAAGAAGTGAAGTAAACGCGATTTTACACTCACTAGAAGCTAGAAAATCGAATTTCTTGACTTTTTAAAAACTCAGTATTCTTGGTATATATAGGGTTATTATGACGTGAAACAACCATTTATATGATTTTTTCGAAGTTTGAAAGAAGTGAAGTTAACGCGATTTTACACTCAATAGAGGCTAGAAAATCGAATTTCTTGACTTTTTGAAAGCTCAGTATTTTTGGTATATAGAAGCTTATTATGAGGTAATACATCGATTTAAATGATTTTTAAGCAGTTTGAAAGAAGTGAAGTTAACGCGATTGTACACTCACTAAGGGGATAGAAAATAGAATTTCTTGACTCTTTAAAAACTGAACATTTTTGGTTTATATAGGCTTATTATGAGGTGATACAACCATTTATATGAATTTTAAGCAGTTTTAAAGAAGTGAAGTAAACGCGATTTTACACACAATAGAGGCTAGAAAATCGAATTTCTTGACTTTTTGAAAACTCAGTATTTTTGATATATAGAGGCTTATTATGAGGTAATACATCGATTTAAATGATTTTTAAGCAGTTTGAAAGAAGTGAAGTAAACGCGATTTTACACTCACTAGGGGATAGAAAATCGAATTTCTTGACTTGTTAAAAACTCAATATTCTTGATATATAGAGGCTTATTATGAGGTGATACATCCATTTATATGATTTTTAAGCAGTTTGAAAGAAGTGTAGTAAACGCGATTTTACACTCACTAGGAGCTAGAAAATCGAATTTCTTGAATTGTTAAAAACTCAATATTCTTGGTATATAGAGGCTCATTTTGAGGTGCTAGATCCATTTATATGATTTTTAAGCAGTTTGAAGAAGTGAAGTAAACGCGATTTTACACTCACTAGGGGATAGAAGATCGAATTTCTTGACTTTTTAAAAACTCAGTATTCTTGGTATATATAGGCTTATTATGACGTGAAACGACCATTTATATGATTTTTTCGAAGTGTGAAAGAGGTGAAGTAAACGCGATTTTACACTCAATAGAGGCTAGAAAATCGAATTTCTTGACTTTTTGAAAACTCAGTATTTTTGGTATATAGAGGCATATTATGAGGTAATACATCGATTTATATGATTTTTAAGCAGTTTGAAAGAAGTGAAGTAAACGCGATTTTACACTCAATAGAGGCTAGAAAATCGAATTTCTTGACTTTTTGAAAACTCAGTATTTTTGGTATATAGAAGCTTATTATGAGGTAATACATCGATTTAAATGATTTTTAAGCAGTTTGAAAGAAGTGAAGTAAACGCGATTTTACACTCACTAGGGGATAGAAAATCGAATTTCTTGACTTGTTAAAAACTCAATATTCTTGGTATATAGAGGCTTATTATGAGGTGATACATCCATTTATATGATTTTTAAGCAGTTTGAAAGAAGTGTAGTAAACGCGATTTTACACTCACTAGGAGCTAGAAGATCGAATTTCTTGACTTGTTAAAAACTCAATATTCTTGGTATATAGAGGCTTATTATGAGGTAATACATCGATTTATATAATTTTTAAGCAGTTTGAAAAAAGTGAAGTAAACGCGATTTTACACTCAATAGAGGCTAGAAAATCGAATTTCTTGACTTTTTGAAAACTCAGTATTTTTGGTATATAGAGGCTTATTATGAGGTAATACATCGATTTATATGATTTTTAAGCAGTTTGAAAGAAGTGAAGTAAACGCGAATTTACACTCAATAGAGGCTAGAAAATCGAATTTCTTGACTTTTTGAAAGCTCAGTATTTTTGGTATATAGAAGCTTATTATGAGGTAATACATCGATTTATATAATTTTTAAGCAGTTTGAAAGAAGTGAAGTTTACGCGATTTTACACTCACTAAGGGGCTAGAAAATCGAATTTCTTGACTTTTTAAAAACTTAGTATTCTTGGTATACATAGGCTTATTATGGCGTGAAACAACCATTTATATGATTTTTTCGAAGTTTGAAAGAGGTGAAGTAAACGCGACTTTACACTCAATAGAGGCTAGAAAATCGAATTTCTTGACTTTTTGAAAACTCAGTATTTTTGGTATATAGAGGCTTATTATGAGGTAATACATCGATTTATATGATTTTTAAGCAGTTTGAAAGAAGTGAAGTAAACGCGAATTTACACTCACTAGGGGCTAGAAAATCGATTTTCTTGAATTGTTAAAAACTCAATATTCTTGGTATATAGAGGCTTATTTTGAGGTGATAGATCCATTTATATGATTTTTAAGCAGTTTGAATTAAGTGAAGTAAACGCGATTTTACACTCACTAAGGGGATAGAAAATAGAATTTCTTGACTTTTTAAAAACTTAGTATTCTTGGTATACATAGGCTTATTATGACGTGAAACAACCATTTATATGACTTTTTTCGAAGTTTGAAAGAAGTGAAGTAAACGCGATTTTACACTCAATAGAGGCTAGAAAATCGAATTTCTTGACTTTTTAAAAACTCAGTATTCTTGGTATATATAGGCTTATTATGACGTGAAACAACCATTTATAAGATTTTTTCGAAGTTTAAAAGAAGTGAAGTAAACGCGATTTTACACTCAATAGATGCTAGAAAATCGTATTTCTTGACTTTTTGAAAACTCAGTATTTTTGGTATATAGAGACTTATTATGAGGTAATACATCGTTTTATATGATTTTTAAGCAGTTTGAAAGAAGTGAAGTAAACGCGATTTTACACTCACTAGAAGCTAGAAAATCGAATTTCTTGACTTTTTAAAAACTCAGTATTCTTGGTATATATAGGCTTATTATGACGTGAAACAACCATTTATATGATTTTTTCGAAGTTTGAAAAAAGTGAAGTAAACGCGATTTTACACTCAATAGAGGCTAGAAAATCGAATTTCTTGACTTTTTGAAAACTCAGTATTTTTGGTATATAGAGGGTTATTATGAGGTAATACATCGATTTATATAATTTTTAAGCAGTTTGAAAAAAGTGAAGTAAACGCGATTTAACACTCAATAGAGGCTAGAAAATCGAATTTCTTGACTTTTTGAAAGCTCAGTATTTTTGGTATATAGAAGCTTATTATGAGGTAATACATCGATTTAAATGATTTTTAAGCAGTTTGAAAGAAGTGAAGTTAACGCGATTTTACACTCACTAAGGGGATAGAAAATCGATTTTCTTGACTTTTTAAAAACATAGTATTCTTGGTATACATAGGCTTATTATGACGTGAAAACCATTTATATGATTTTTTCGAAGTTTGAAAGAAGTGAAGTAAACGCGACTTTACACTCAATAGAGGCTAGAAAATCGAATTTCTTGACTTTTTGAAAACTCAGTATTTTTGGTATATATGGGCTTATTATGAGGTAATACATCGATTTATATGATTTTTAAGCAGTTTGAAAGAAGTGAAGTAAACGCGAATTTACACTCACTAGGGGCTAGAAAATCGATTTTCTTGAATTGTTAAAAACTCAATATTCTTGGTATATACAGGCTTATTTTGAGGTGATAGATCCATTTATATGATTTTTAAGCAGTTTGAAAGAAGTGAAGTAAACGCGATTTTACACTCACTAGGGGATAGAAAATCGAATTTCTTGACTTGTTAAAAACTCAATATTCTTGGTATATAGAGGCTTATTATGAGGTGATACATCCATTTATATGATTTTTAAGCAGTTTGAAAGAAGTGTAATAAACGCGATTTTACACTCACTAGGAGCTAGAAAATCGAATTTCTTGAATTGTTAAAAACTCAATATTCTTGGTATATAGAGGCTCATTTTGAGGTGCTAGATCCATTTATATGATTTTTAAGCAGTTTGAAGAAGTGAAGTAAACGCGATTTTACACTCAATAGAGGCTAGAAAATCGAATTTCTTGACTTTTTGAAAAGTCGGTATTTTTTGTACATAGAGACTTATTATGAGGTAATACATCGTTTTATATGATTTTTAAGCAGTTTTAAAGAAGTGAAGTAAACGCGATTTTACACTCACTAGGGGATAGAAAATCGAATTTCTTGACTTGTTAAAAACTCAATATTCTTGGTATATAGAGGCTTATTATGAGGTGATACATCCATTTATATGATTTTTAAGCAGTTTGAAAGAAGTGTAATAAACGCGATTTTACACTCACTAGGAGCTAGAAAATCGAATTTCTTGACTTGTTAAAAACTCAATATTCTTGGTATATAGAGGCTTATTATGAGGTAATACATCGATTTATATAATTTTTAAGCAGTTTGAAAAAATTGAAGTAAACGCGATTTTACACTCAATAGAGGCTAGAAAATCGAATTTCTTGACTTTTTGAAAAGTCAGTATTTTTTGTATATAGAGACTTATTATGAGGTAATACATCGTTTTATATGATTTTTAAGCAGTTTTAAAGAAGTGAAGTAAACGCGATTTTACACTCACAAGGGTCTAGAAAATCGAATTTCTTGATTTTTAAAAACTTAGTATTCTTGGTATATATAGGCTTGTTATGACGTGAAACAACCATTTATATGATTTTTTCGAAGTTTGAAAGAAGTGAAGTAAACGCGATTTTACACTCAATAGAGGCTAGAAAATCGAATTTCTTGACTTTTTGAAAGCTCAGTATTTTTGGTATATAGAGGCTTATTATAAGGTAATACATCGATTTATATAATTTTTAAGCAGTTTGAAAAAAGTGAAGTAAACGCGATTTTACCCTCAATAGAGGCTAGAAAATCGAATTTCTTGACTTTTTGAAAGCTCAGTATTTTTGGTATATAGAAGCTTATTATGAGGTAATACATCGATTTAAATGATTTTTAAGCAGTTTGAAAGAAGTGAAGTTAACGCGATTTTACACTCACTAAGGGGATAGAAAATCGAATTTCTTGACTTTTTAAAATCTTAGTATTCTTGGTGTATATAGGCTTATTAAGGCGTGAAACAACCATTTATATGATTTTTTCGAAGTTTGAAAGAGGTGAAGTAAACGCGACTTTACACTCAATAGAGGCTAGAAAATCGAATTTCTTGACTTTTTGAAAACTCAGTATTTTTGGTATATAGAGGCTTATTATGAGGTAATACATCGATTTATATGATTATTAAGCAGTTTGAAAGAAGTGAAGTAAACGCGAATTTACACTCACTAGGGGCTAGAAAATCGATTTTCTTGAATTGTTAAAAACTCAATATTCTTGGTATATAGAGGCTTATTTTGAGGTGATAGATCCATTTATATGGTTTTTAAGCAGTTTGAATTAAGTGAAGTAAACGCGATTTTACACTCACTAAGGGGATAGAAAATAGAATTTCTTGACTTTTTAAAAACTTAGTATTCTTGGTATACATAGGCTTATTATGACGTGAAACAACCATTTATATGATTTTTTCGAAGTTTGAAAGAAGTGAAGTAAACGCGATTTTACACTCAATAGAGGCTAGAAAATCGAATTTCTTGACTTTTTGAAAGCTCAGTATTTTTGGTATATAGAAGCTTATTATGAGGTAATACATCGATTTAAATGATTTTTAAGCAGTTTGAAAGAAGTGAAGTTAACGCGATTTTACACTCACTAAGGGGATAGAAAATAGAATTTCTTGACTTTTTAAAAACTCAACATTCTTGGTTTATATAGGCTTATTATGAGGTGATACAACCATTTATATGAATTTTAAGCAGTTTTAAAGAAGTGAAGTAAACGCGATTTTACACTCACTAGAAGCTAGAAAATCGAATTTCTTGACTTTTTAAAAACTCAGTATTCTTGGTATATATAGGCTTATTATGACGTGAAACAACCATTTATATGATTTTATCGAAGTTTGAAAGAAGTGAAGTAAACGCGATTTTACACTCAATAGAGGCTAGAAAATCGAATTTCTTGACTTTTTGAAAACTCAGTATTTTTGGTATATAGAGGGTTATTATGAGGTAATACATCGATTTATATAATTTTTAAGCAGTTTGAAAAAAGTGAAGTAAACGCGATTTTACACTCAATAGAGGCTAGAAAATCGAATTTCTTGACTTTTTGAAAGCTCAGTATTTTTGGTATATAGAAGCTTATTATGAGGTAATACATCGATTTAAATGATTTTTAAGCAGTTTGAAAGAAGTGAAGTAAACGCGATTTTACACTCACTTAGGGGATAGAAAATCGAATTTCTTGACTTGTTAAAAACTCAATATTCTTGGTATATAGAGGCTTATTATGAGGTGATACATCCATTTATATGATTTTTAAGCAGTTTGAAAGAAGTGTAGTAAACGCGATTTTACACTCACTAGGAGCTAGAAAATCGAATTTCTTGACTTGTTAAAAACTCAATATTCTTGGTATATAGAGGCTTATTATGAGGTAATACATCGATTTATATAATTTTTAAGCAGTTTGAAAAAAGTGAAGTAAACGCGATTTTACACTCAATAGAGGCTTGAAAATCGAATTTCTTGACTTTTTGAAAACTCAGTATTTTTGGTATATAGAGGCTTATTATGAGGTAATACATCGATTTATATGATTTTTAAGCAGTTTGAAAGAAGTGAAGTAAACGCGAATTTACACTCAATAGAGGCTAGAAAATCGAATTTCTTGACTTTTTGAAAGCTCAGTATTTTTGGTATATAGAAGCTTATTATGAGGTAATACATCGATTTATATAATTTTTAAGCAGTTTGAAAGAAGTGAAGTTAACGCGATTTTACACTCACTAGGGGGCTAGAAAATCGAATTTCTTGACTTTTTAAAAACTTAGTATTCTTGGTATACATAGGCTTATTATGGCGTGAAACAACCATTTATATGATTTTTTCGAAGTTTGAAAGAGGTGAAGTAAACGCGACTTTACACTCAATAGAGGCTGGAAAATCGAATTTCTTGACTTTTTGAAAACTCAGTATTTTTGGTATATAGAGGCTTATTATGAGGTAATACATCGATTTATATGATTTTTAAGCAGTTTGAAAGAAGTGAAGTAAACGCGAATTTACACTCACTAGGGGCTAGAAAATCGATTTTCTTGAATTGTTAAAAACTCAATATTCTTGGTATATAGAGGCTTATTTTGAGGTGATAGATCCATTTATATGATTTTTAAGCAGTTTGAATTAAGTGAAGTAAACGCGATTTTACACTCACTAAGGGGATAGAAAATAGAATTTCTTGACTTTTTAAAAACTTAGTATTCTTGGTATACATAGGCTTATTATGACGTGAAACAACCATTTATATGATTTTTTCGAAGTTTGAAAGAAGTGAAGTAAACGGGATTTTACACTCAATAGAGGCTAGAAAATCGAATTTCTTGACTTTTTGAAAACTCAGTATTTTTGGTATATAGAGGGTTATTATGAGGTAATACATCGATTTATATAATTTTTAAGCAGTTTGAAAAAAGTGAAGTGAACGCGATTTTACACTCAATAGAGGCTAGAAAATCGAATTTCTTGACTTTTTGAACACTCAGTATTTTTGGTGTATAGAAGCTTATTATGAGGTAATACATCGATTTAAATGATTTTTAAGCAGTTTGAAAGAAGTGAAGTAAACGCGATTTTACACTCACTAGGGGATAGAAAATCGAATTTCTTGACTTACTAAAAACTCAATATTCTTGGTATATAGAGGCTTATTATGAGGTGATACATCCATTTATATGATTTTTAAGCAGTTTGAAAGAAGTGTAGTAAACGCGATTTTACACTCACTAGGGGATAGAAAATCGAATTTCTTGACTTGTTAAAAACTCAATATTTTTGGTATATAGAGGCTTATTATGAGGTAATACATCGATTTATATAATTTTTAAGCAGTTTTAAAGAAGTGAAGTAAACGCGATTTTACACTCAATAGAGGTAGAAAATCGAATTTCTTGACTTTTTGAAAGCTCAGTATTTTTGGTATATAGAAGCTTATTATGAGGTAATACATCGATTTAAATGATTTTTAAGCAGTTTGAAAGAAGTGAAGTTAACGCGATTTTACACTCACTAAGGGGATAGAAAATAGAATTTCTTGACTTTTTAAAAACTCAATATTCTTGGTTTATATAGGCTTATTATTAGGTGATACAACCATTTATATGAATTTTAAGCAGTTTTAAAGAAGTGAAGTAAACGCGATTTTACACTCAATAGAGGCTAGAAAATCGAATTTCTTGACTTTTTGAAAAGTCAGTATTTTTTGTATATAGAGACTTATTATGAGGTAATACATCGTTTTATATGATTTTTAAGCAGTTTTAAAGAAGTGAAGTAAACGCGATTTTACACTCACAAGGGTCTAGAAAATCGAATTTCTTGATTTTTAAAAACTTAGTATTCTTGGTATATATAGGCTTGTTATGACGTGAAACAACCATTTATATGATTTTTTCGAAGTTTGAAAGAAGTGAAGTAAACGGGATTTTACACTCAATAGAGGCTAGAAAATCGAATTTCTTGACTTTTTAAAAACTTAGTATTCTTGGTATACATAGGCTTATTATGGCGTGAAACAACCATTTATATGATTTTTTCGAAGTTTGAAAGAGGTGAAGTAAACGCGACTTTACACTCAATAGAGGCTAGAAAATCGAATTTCTTGACTTTTTGAAAACTCAGTATTTTTGGTATATAGAGGCTTATTATGAGGTAATACATCGATTTATATGATTTTTAAGCAGTTTGAAAGAAGTGAAGTAAACGCGAATTTACACTCACTAGGGGCTAGAAAATCGATTTTCTTGAATTGTTAAAAACTCAATATTCTTGGTATATAGAGGCTTATTTTGAGGTGATAGATCCATTTATATGGTTTTTAAGCAGTTTGAATTAAGTGAAGTAAACGCGATTTTACACTCACTAAGGGGATAGAAAATAGAATTTCTTGACTTTTTAAAAACTTAGTATTCTTGGTATACATAGGCTTATTATGACGTGAAACAACCATTTATATGATTTTTTCGAAGTTTGAAAGAAGTGAAGTAAGCGCGATTTTACACTCAATAGAGGCTAGAAAATCGAATTTCTTGACTTTTTGAAAGCTCAGTATTTTTGGTATATAGAAGCTTATTATGAGGTAATACATCGATTTAAATGATTTTTAAGCAGTTTGAAAGAAGTGAAGTTAACGCGATTTTACACTCACTAAGGGGATAGAAAATAGAATTTCTTGACTTTTTAAAAACTCAACATTCTTGGTTTATATAGGCTTATTATGAGGTGATACAACCATTTATATGAATTTTAAGCAGTTTTAAAGAAGTGAAGTAAACGCGATTTTACACTCACTAGAAGCTAGAAAATCGAATTTCTTGACTTTTTAAAAACTCAGTATTCTTGGTATATATAGGCTTATTATGACGTGAAACAACCATTTATATGATTTTTTCGAAGTTTGAAAGAAGTGAAGTAAACGCGATTTTACACTCAATAGAGGCTAGAAAATCGAATTTCTTGACTTTTTGAAAACTCAGTATTTTTGGTATATAGAGGCTTATTATAAGGTAATACATCGATTTATATAATTTTTAAGCAGTTTGAAAAAAGTGAAGTAAACGCGATTTTACCCTCAATAGAGGCTAGAGAATCGAATTTCTTGACGTTTTGAAAGCTCAGTATTTTTGGTATATAGAAGCTTATTATGAGGTAATACATCGATTTATATAATTTTTAAGCAGTTTCAAAAAAGTGAAGTAAACGCGATTTTACACTCAATAGAGGCTAGAAAATCGAATTTCTTGACTTTTTGAAAGCTCAGTATTTTTGGTATATAGAAGCTTATTATGAGGTAATACATCGATTTAAATGATTTTTAAGCAGTTTGAAAGAAGTGAAGTAAACGCGATTTTACACTCACTTAGGGGATAGAAAATCGAATTTCTTGACTTGTTAAAAACTCAATATTCTTGGTATATAGAGGCTTATTATGAGGTGATACATCCATTTATATGATTTTTAAGCAGTTTGAAAGAAGTGTAGTAAACGCGATTTTACACTCACTAGGAGCTAGAAAATCGAATTTCTTGACTTGTTAAAAACTCAATATTCTTGGTATATAGAGGCTTATTATGAGGTAATACATCGATTTATATAATTTTTAAGCAGTTTGAAAAAAGTGAAGTAAACGCGATTTTACACTCAATAGAGGCTTGAAAATCGAATTTCTTGACTTTTTGAAAACTCAGTATTTTTGGTATATAGAGGCTTATTATGAGGTAATACATCGATTTATATGATTTTTAAGCAGTTTGAAAGAAGTGAAGTAAACGCGAATTTACACTCAATAGAGGCTAGAAAATCGAATTTCTTGACTTTTTGAAAGCTCAGTATTTTTGGTATATAGAAGCTTATTATGAGGTAATACATCGATTTATATAATTTTTAAGCAGTTTGAAAGAAGTGAAGTTAACGCGATTTTACACTCACTAGGGGGCTAGAAAATCGAATTTCTTGACTTTTTAAAAACTTAGTATTCTTGGTATACATAGGCTTATTATGGCGTGAAACAACCATTTATATGATTTTTTCGAAGTTTGAAAGAGGTGAAGTAAACGCGACTTTACACTCAATAGAGGCTAGAAAATCGAATTTCTTGACTTTTTGAAAACTCAGTATTTTTGGTATATAGAGGCTTATTATGAGGTAATACATCGATTTATATGATTTTTAAGCAGTTTGAAAGAAGTGAAGTAAACGCGAATTTACACTCACTAGGGGCTAGAAAATCGATTTTCTTGAATTGTTAAAAACTCAATATTCTTGGTATATAGAGGCTTATTTTGAGGTGATAGATCCATTTATATGATTTTTAAGCAGTTTGAATTAAGTGAAGTAAACGCGATTTTACACTCACTAAGGGGATAGAAAATAGAATTTCTTGACTTTTTAAAAACTTAGTATTCTTGGTATACATAGGCTTATTATGACGTGAAACAACCATTTATATGTTTTTTTCGAAGTTTGAAAGAGGTGAAGTAAACGCGATTTTACACTCAATAGAGGCTAGAAAATCGAATTTCTTGACGTTTTGAAAGCTCAGTATTTTTGGTATATAGAAGCTTATTATGAGGTAATACATCGATTTAAATGATTTTTAAGCAGTTTGAAAGAAGTGAAGTTAACGCGATTTTACACTCACTAAGGGGATAGAAAATCGAATTTCTTGACTTTTTAAAAACTTAGTATTCTTGGTATACATAGGCTTATTATGACGTGAAACAACCATTTATATGATTTTTTCGAAGTTTGAAAGAAGTGAAGTAAGCGCGATTTTACACTCAATAGAGGCTAGAAAATCGAATTTCTTGACTTTTTGAAAGCTCAGTATTTTTGGTATATAGAAGCTTATTATGAGGTAATACATCGATTTAAATGATTTTTAAGCAGTTTGAAAGAAGTGAAGTTAACGCGATTTTACACTCACTAAGGGGATAGAAAATAGAATTTCTTGACTTTTTAAAAACTCAACATTCTTGGTTTATATAGGCTTATTATGAGGTGATACAACCATTTATATGAATTTTAAGCAGTTTTAAAGAAGTGAAGTAAACGCGATTTTACACTCACTAGAAGCTAGAAAATCGAATTTCTTGACTTTTTAAAAACTCAGTATTCTTGGTATATATAGGCTTATTATGACGTGAAACAACCATTTATATGATTTTATCGAAGTTTGAAAGAAGTGAAGTAAACGCGATTTTACAATCAATAGAGGCTAGAAAATCGAATTTCTTGACTTTTTGAAAACTCAGTATTTTTGGTATATAGAGGGTTATTATGAGGTAATACATCGATTTATATAATTTTTAAGCAGTTTCAAAAAAGTGAAGTAAACGCGATTTTACACTCAATAGAGGCTAGAAAATCGAATTTCTTGACTTTTTGAAAGCTCAGTATTTTTGGTATATAGAAGCTTATTATGAGGTAATACATCGATTTAAATGATTTTTAAGCAGTTTGAAAGAAGTGAAGTAAACGCGATTTTACACTCACTTAGGGGATAGAAAATCGAATTTCTTGACTTGTTAAAAACTCAATATTCTTGGTATATAGAGGCTTATTATGAGGTGATACATCCATTTATATGATTTTTAAGCAGTTTGAAAGAAGTGTAGTAAACGCGATTTTACACTCACTAGGAGCTAGAAAATCGAATTTCTTGACTTGTTAAAAACTCAATATTCTTGGTATATAGAGGCTTATTATGAGGTAATACATCGATTTATATAATTTTTAAGCAGTTTGAAAAAAGTGAAGTAAACGCGATTTTACACTCAATAGAGGCTTGAAAATCGAATTTCTTGACTTTTTGAAAACTCAGTATTTTTGGTATATAGAGGCTTATTATGAGGTAATACATCGATTTATATGATTTTTAAGCAGTTTGAAAGAAGTGAAGTAAACGCGAATTTACACTCAATAGAGGCTAGAAAATCGAATTTCTTGACTTTTTGAAAGCTCAGTATTTTTGGTATATAGAAGCTTATTATGAGGTAATACATCGATTTATATAATTTTTAAGCAGTTTGAAAGAAGTGAAGTTAACGCGATTTTACACTCACTAGGGGGCTAGAAAATCGAATTTCTTGACTTTTTAAAAACTTAGTATTCTTGGTATACATAGGCTTATTATGGCGTGAAACAACCATTTATATGATTTTTTCGAAGTTTGAAAGAGGTGAAGTAAACGCGACTTTACACTCAATAGAGGCTAGAAAATCGAATTTCTTGACTTTTTGAAAACTCAGTATTTTTGGTATATAGAGGCTTATTATGAGGTAATACATCGATTTATATGATTTTTAAGCAGTTTGAAAGAAGTGAAGTAAACGCGAATTTACACTCACTAGGGGCTAGAAAATCGATTTTCTTGAATTGTTAAAAACTCAATATTCTTGGTATATAGAGGCTTATTTTGAGGTGATAGATCCATTTATATGATTTTTAAGCAGTTTGAATTAAGTGAAGTAAACGCGATTTTACACTCACTAAGGGGATAGAAAATAGAATTTCTTGACTTTTTAAAAACTTAGTATTCTTGGTATACATAGGCTTATTATGACGTGAAACAACCATTTATATGTTTTTTTCGAAGTTTGAAAGAGGTGAAGTAAACGCGATTTTACACTCAATAGAGGCTAGAAAATCGAATTTCTTGACTTTTTGAAAACTCAGTATTTTTGGTATATAGAAGCTTATTATGAGGTAATACATCGATTTATATAATTTTTAAGCAGTTTGATAAAAGTGAAGTAAACGCGATTTTACACTCAATAGAGGCTAGAAAATCGAATTTCTTGACTTTTTGAAAAATCAGTATTTTTTGTATATAGAGACTAATTATGAGGTAATACATCGTTTTATATGATTTTTAAGCAGTTTTACAGAAGTGAAGTAAACGCGATTTTACACTCACTAAGGGCTAGAAAATGGAATTTCTTGATTTTTTGAAAGCTCAGTATTTTTGGTATATAGAAGCTTATTTTGAGGTAATACATCGATTTAAATGATTTTTAAGCAGTTTGAAAGAAGTGAAGTAAACGCGATTTTACACTCACTTAGGGGATAGAAAATCGAATTTCTTGACTTGTTAAAAACTCAATATTCTTGGTATATAGAGGCTTATTATGAGGTGATACATCCATTTATATGATTTTTAAGCAGTTTGAAAGAAGTGTAGTAAACGCGATTTTACACTCACTAGGAGCTAGAAAATCGAATTTCTTGACTTGTTAAAAACTCAATATTCTTGGTATATAGAGGCTTATTATGAGGTAATACATCGATTTATATAATTTTTAAGCAGTTTGAAAAAAGTGAAGTAAACGCGATTTTACACTCAATAGAGGCTTGAAAATCGAATTTCTTGACTTTTTGAAAACTCAGTATTTTTGGTATATAGAGGCTTATTATGAGGTAATACATCGATTTATATGATTTTTAAGCAGTTTGAAAGAAGTGAAGTAAACGCGAATTTACACACAATAGAGGCTAGAAAATCGAATTTCTTGACTTTTTGAAAGCTCAGTATTTTTGGTATATAGAAGCTTATTATGAGGTAATACATCGATTTATATAATTTTTAAGCAGTTTGAAAGAAGTGAAGTTAACGCGATTTTACACTCACTAGGGGGCTAGAAAATCGAATTTCTTGACTTTTTAAAAACTTAGTATTCTTGGTATACATAGGCTTATTATGGCGTGAAACAACCATTTATATGATTTTTTCGAAGTTTGAAAGAGGTGAAGTAAACGCGACTTTACACTCAATAGAGGCTAGAAAATCGAATTTCTTGACTTTTTGAAAACTCAGTATTTTTGGTATATAGAGGCTTATTATGAGGTAATACATCGATTTATATGATTTTTAAGCAGTTTGAAAGAAGTGAAGTAAACGCGAATTTACACTCACTAGGGGCTAGAAAATCGATTTTCTTGAATTGTTAAAAACTCAATATTCTTGGTATATAGAGGCTTATTTTGAGGTGATAGATCCATTTATATGATTTTTAAGCAGTTTGAATTAAGTGAAGTAAACGCGATTTTACACTCACTAAGGGGATAGAAAATAGAATTTCTTGACTTTTTAAAAACTTAGTATTCTTGGTATACATAGGCTTATTATGATGTGAAACAACCATTTATATGTTTTTTTCGAAGTTTGAAAGAAGTGAAGTAAACGCGATTTTACACTCAATAGAGGCTAGAAAATCGAATTTCTTGACTTTTTGAAAGCTCAGTATTTTTGGTATATAGAAGCTTATTATGAGGTAATACATCGATTTAAATGATTTTTAAGCAGTTTTAAAGAAGTGAAGTAAACGCGATTTTACACTCACTAGGGTCTAGAAAATCGAATTTCTTGATTTTATGAAAACTCAGTATTTTTGGTATATAGAGGCTTATTATAAGGTAATACATCGATTTATATAATTTTTAAGCAGTTTAAAAAAAGTGAAGTAAACGCGATTTTACCCTCAATAGAGGCTAGAAAATCGAATTTCTTGACTTTTTGAAAGCTCAGTATTTTTGGTATATAGAAGCTTATTATGAGGTAATACATCGATTTATATAATTTTTAAGCAGTTTGATAAAAGTGAAGTAAACGCGATTTTACACTCAATAGAGGCTAGAAAATCGAATTTCTTGACTTTTTGAAAAATCAGTATTTTTTGTATATAGAGACTAATTATGAGGTAATACATCGTTTTATATGATTTTTAAGCAGTTTTAAAGAAGTGAAGTAAACGCGATTTTACACTCACTAAGGGCTAGAAAATGGAATTTCTTGATTTTTTGAAAGCTCAGTATTTTTGGTTTATAGAAGCTTATTTTGAGGTAATACATCGATTTAAATGATTTTTAAGCAGTTTGAAAGAAGTGAAGTCAACGCGATTTTACACTCACTAAGGGGATAGAAAATAGAATTTCTTGACTTTTTAAAAACTCAATATTCTTGGTTTATATAGGCTTATTATGAGGTGACACAACCATTTATATGAATTTTAAGCAGTTTTAAAGACGTGAAGTAAACGCGATATTACACTCACTAGGGGCTAGAAAATCGAATTTCTTGACTTTTTAAAAACTCAGTTTTCTTGGTATATATAGGCTTATTATGACGTGAAACAACCATTTATATGATTTTTTCGAAGTTTGAAAGAAGTGAAGTAAACGGGATTTTACACTCAATAGAGGCTAGAAAATCGAATTTCTTGACTTTTTGAAAACTCAGTATTTTTGGTATATAGAGGGTTATTATGAGGTAATACATCGATTTATATAATTTTTAAGCAGTTTGAAAAAAGTGAAGTGAACGCGATTTTACACTCAATAGAGGCTAGAAAATCGAATTTCTTGACTTTTTGAACACTCAGTATTTTTGGTGTATAGAAGCTTATTATGAGGTAATACATCGATTTAAATGATTTTTAAGCAGTTTGAAAGAAGTGAAGTAAACGCGATTTTACACTCACTAGGGGATAGAAAATCGAATTTCTTGACTTACTAAAAACTCAATATTCTTGGTATATAGAGGCTTATTATGAGGTGATACATCCATTTATATGATTTTTAAGCAGTTTGAAAGAAGTGTAGTAAACGCGATTTTACACTCACTAGGGGATAGAAAATCGAATTTCTTGACTTGTTAAAAACTCAATATTCTTGGTATATAGTGGCTTATTATGAGGTAATACATCGATTTATATAATTTTTAAGCAGTTTTAAAGAAGTGAAGTAAACGCGATTTTACACTCAATAGAGGTAGAAAATCGAATTTCTTGACTTTTTGAAAGCTCAGTATTTTTGGTATATAGAAGCTTATTATGAGGTAATACATCGATTTAAATGATTTTTAATCAGTTTGAAAGAAGTGAAGCTAACGCGATTTTACACTCACTAAGGGGATAGAAAATAGAATTTCTTGACTTTTTAAAAACTCAATATTCTTGGTTTATATAGGCTTATTATGAGGTGATACAACCATTTATATGAATTTTAAGCAGTTTTAAAGAAGTGAAGTAAACGCGATTTTACACTCAATAGAGGCTAGAAAATCGAATTTCTTGACGTTTTGAAAGCTCAGTATTTTTGGTATATAGAAGCTTATTATGAGGTAATACATCGATTTAAATGATTTTTAAGCAGTTTGAAAGAAGTGAAGTTAACGCGATTTTACACTCACTAAGGGGATAGAAAATCGAATTTCTTGACTTTTTAAAAACTTAGTATTCTTGGTATACATAGGCTTATTATGGCGTGAAACAACCATTTATATGATTTTTTCGAAGTTTGAAAGAGGTGAAGTAAACGCGACTTTACACTCAATAGAGGCTAGAAAATCGAATTTCTTGACTTTTTGAAAACTCAGTATTTTTGGTATATAGAGGCTTATTATGAGGTAATACATCGATTTATATGATTATTAAGCAGTTTGAAAGAAGTGAAGTAAACGCGAATTTACACTCACTAGGGGCTAGAAAATCGATTTTCTTGAATTGTTAAAAACTCAATATTCTTGGTATATAGAGGCTTATTTTGAGGTGATAGATCCATTTATATGGTTTTTAAGCAGTTTGAATTAAGTGAAGTAAACGCGATTTTACACTCACTAAGGGGATAGAAAATAGAATTTCTTGACTTTTTAAAACCTTAGTATTCTTGGTATACATAGGCTTATTATGACGTGAAACAACCATTTATATGATTTTTTCGAAGTTTGAAAGAAGTGAAGTAAACGCGATTTTACACTCAATAGAGGCTAGAAAATCGAATTTCTTGACTTTTTG
Source organism: Deroplatys truncata (assembly GCA_030765065.1). Taxonomy (NCBI): domain Eukaryota; kingdom Metazoa; phylum Arthropoda; class Insecta; order Mantodea; family Mantidae; genus Deroplatys; species Deroplatys truncata. The sequence continues at coordinate 36,454 of JAUKNL010000071.1, forward strand.
AAAGCTCAGTATTTTTGGTATATAGAAGCTTATTATGAGGTAATACATCGATTTAAATGATTTTTAAGCAGTTTGAAAGAAGTGAAGTTAACGCGATTTTACACTCACTAAGGGGATAGAAAATAGAATTTCTTGACTTTTTAAAAACTCAACATTCTTGGTTTATATAGGCTTATTATGAGGTGATACAACCATTTATATGAATTTTAAGCAGTTTTAAAGAAGTGAAGTAAACGCGATTTTACACTCACTAGAAGCTAGAAAATCGAATTTCTTGACTTTTTAAAAACTCAGTATTCTTGGTATATATAGGCTTATTATGACGTGAAACAACCATTTATATGATTTTATCGAAGTTTGAAAGAAGTGAAGTAAACGCGATTTTACACTCAATAGAGGCTAGAAAATCGAATTTCTTGACTTTTTGAAAACTCAGTATTTTTGGTATATAGAGGGTTATTATGAGGTAATACATCGATTTATATAATTTTTAAGCAGTTTGAAAAACGTGAAGTAAACGCGATTTTACACTCAATAGAGGCTAGAAAATCGAATTTCTTGACTTTTTGAAAGCTCAGTATTTTTGGTATATAGAAGCTTATTATGAGGTAATACATCGATTTAAATGATTTTTAAGCAGTTTGAAAGAAGTGAAGTAAACGCGATTTTACACTCACTTAGGGGATAGAAAATCGAATTTCTTGACTTGTTAAAAACTCAATATTCTTGGTATATAGAGGCTTATTATGAGGTGATACATCCATTTATATGATTTTTAAGCAGTTTGAAAGAAGTGTAGTAAACGCGATTTTACACTCACTAGGAGCTAGAAAATCGAATTTCTTGACTTGTTAAAAACTCAATATTCTTGGTATATAGAGGCTTATTATGAGGTGATACATCCATTTATATGATTTTTAAGCAGTTTGAAAGAAGTGTAGTAAACGCGATTTTACACTCACTAGGAGCTAGAAAATCGAATTTCTTGACTTGTTAAAAACTCAATATTCTTGGTATATAGAGGCTTATTATGAGGTAATACATCGATTTATATAATTTTTAAGCAGTTTGAAAAAAGTGAAGTAAACGCGATTTTACACTCAATAGAGGCTAGAAAATTGAATTTCTTGACTTTTTGAAAGCTCAGTATTTTTGGTATATAGAAGCTTATTATGAGGTAATACATCGATTTATATAATTTTTAAGCAGTTTGATAAAAGTGAAGTAAACGCGATTTTACACTCAATAGAGGCTAGAAAATCGAATTTCTTGACTTTTTGAAAAATCAGTATTTTTTGTATATAGAGACTAATTATGAGGTAATACATCGTTTTATATGATTTTTAAGCAGTTTTAAAGAAGTGAAGTAAACGCGATTTTACACTCACTAAGGGCTAGAAAATGGAATTTCTTGATTTTTTGAAAGCTCAGTATTTTTGGTATATAGAAGCTTATTTTGAGGTAATACATCGATTTAAATGATTTTTAAGCAGTTTGAAAGAAGTGAAGTCAACGCGATTTTACACTCACTAAGGGGATAGAAAATAGAATTTCTTGACTTTTTAAAAACTCAATATTCTTGGTTTATATAGGCTTATTATGAGGTGACACAACCATTTATATGAATTTTAAGCAGTTTTAAAGACGTGAAGTAAACGCGATATTACACTCACTAGGGGCTAGAAAATCGAATTTCTTGACTTTTTAAAAACTCAGTTTTCTTGGTATATATAGGCTTATTATGACGTGAAACAACCATTTATATGATTTTTTCGAAGTTTGAAAGAAGTGAAGTAAACGGGATTTTACACTCAATAGAGGCTAGAAAATCGAATTTCTTGACTTTTTGAAAACTCAGTATTTTTGGTATATAGAGGGTTATTATGAGGTAATACATCGATTTATATAATTTTTAAGCAGTTTGAAAAAAGTGAAGTGAACGCGATTTTACACTCAATAGAGGCTAGAAAATCGAATTTCTTGACTTTTTGAACACTCAGTATTTTTGGTGTATAGAAGCTTATTATGAGGTAATACATCGATTTAAATGATTTTTAAGCAGTTTGAAAGAAGTGAAGTAAACGCGATTTTACACTCTCTAGGGGATAGAAAATCGAATTTCTTGACTTACTAAAAACTCAATATTCTTGGTATATAGAGGCTTATTATGAGGTGATACATCCATTTATATGATTTTTAAGCAGTTTGAAAGAAGTGTAGTAAACGCGATTTTACACTCACTAGGGGATAGAAAATCGAATTTCTTGACTTGTTAAAAACTCAATATTCTTGGTATATAGAGGCTTATTATGAGGTAATACATCGATTTATATAATTTTTAAGCAGTTTTAAAGAAGTGAAGTAAACGCGATTTTACACTCAATAGAGGTAGAAAATCGAATTTCTTGACTTTTTGAAAGCTCAGTATTTTTGGTATATAGAAGCTTATTATGAGGTAATACATCGATTTAAATGATTTTTAATCAGTTTGAAAGAAGTGAAGTTAACGCGATTTTACACTCACTAAGGGGATAGAAAATAGAATTTCTTGACTTTTTAAAAACTCAATATTCTTGGTTTATATAGGCTTATTATGAGGTGATACAACCATTTATATGAATTTTAAGCAGTTTTAAAGAAGTGAAGTAAACGCGATTTTACACTCAATAGAGGCTAGAAAATCGAATTTCTTGACTTTTTGAAAAGTCAGTATTTTTTGTATATAGAGACTTATTATGAGGTAATACATCGTTTTATATGATTTTTAAGCAGTTTTAAAGAAGTGAAGTAAACGCGATTTTACACTCACAAGGGTCTAGAAAATCGAATTTCTTGATTTTTAAAAACTTAGTATTCTTGGTATATATAGGCTTGTTATGACGTGAAACAACCATTTATATGATTTTTTCGAAGTTTGAAAGAAGTGAAGTAAACGCGATTTTACACTCAATAGAGGCTAGAAAATCGAATTTCTTGACTTTTTGAAAACTCAGTATTTTTGGTATATAGAGGCTTATTATAAGGTAATACATCGATTTATATAATTTTTAAGCAGTTTGAAAAAAGTGAAGTAAACGCGATTTTACCCTCAATAGAGGCTAGAAAATCGAATTTCTTGACGTTTTGAAAGCTCAGTATTTTTGGTATATAGAAGCTTATTATGAGGTAATACATCGATTTAAATGATTTTTAAGCAGTTTGAAAGAAGTGAAGTTAACGCGATTTTACACTCACTAAGGGGATAGAAAATCGAATTTCTTGACTTTTTAAAAACTTAGTATTCTTGGTATACATAGGCTTATTATGGCGTGAAACAACCATTTATATGATTTTTTCGAAGTTTGAAAGAGGTGAAGTAAACGCGACTTTACACTCAATAGAGGCTAGAAAATCGAATTTCTTGACTTTTTGAAAACTCAGTATTTTTGGTATATAGAGGCTTATTATGAGGTAATACATCGATTTATATGATTATTAAGCAGTTTGAAAGAAGTGAAGTAAACGCGAATTTACACTCACTAGGGGCTAGAAAATCGATTTTCTTGAATTGTTAAAAACTCAATATTCTTGGTATATAGAGGCTTATTTTGAGGTGATAGATCCATTTATATGGTTTTTTAAGCAGTTTGAATTAAGTGAAGTAAACGCGATTTTACACTCACTAAGGGGATAGAAAATAGAATTTCTTGACTTTTTAAAACCTTAGTATTCTTGGTATACATAGGCTTATTATGACGTGAAACAACCATTTATATGATTTTTTCGAAGTTTGAAAGAAGTGAAGTAAACGCGATTTTACACTCAATAGAGGCTAGAAAATCGAATTTCTTGACTTTTTGAAAGCTCAGTATTTTTGGTATATAGAAGCTTATTATGAGGTAATACATCGATTTAAATGATTTTTAAGCAGTTTGAAAGAAGTGAAGTTAACGCGATTTTACACTCACTAAGGGGATAGAAAATAGAATTTCTTGACTTTTTAAAAACTCAACATTCTTGGTTTATATAGGCTTATTATGAGGTGATACAACCATTTATATGAATTTTAAGCAGTTTTAAAGAAGTGAAGTAAACGCGATTTTACACTCACTAGAAGCTAGAAAATCGAATTTCTTGACTTTTTAAAAACTCAGTATTCTTGGTATATATAGGCTTATTATGACGTGAAACAACCATTTATATGATTTTATCGAAGTTTGAAAGAAGTGAAGTAAACGCGATTTTACACTCAATAGAGGCTAGAAAATCGAATTTCTTGACTTTTTGAAAACTCAGTATTTTTGGTATATAGAGGGTTATTATGAGGTAATACATCGATTTATATAATTTTTAAGCAGTTTGAAAAACGTGAAGTAAACGCGATTTTACACTCAATAGAGGCTAGAAAATCGAATTTCTTGACTTTTTGAAAGCTCAGTATTTTTGGTATATAGAAGCTTATTATGAGGTAATACATCGATTTAAATGATTTTTAAGCAGTTTGAAAGAAGTGAAGTAAACGCGATTTTACACTCACTTAGGGGATAGAAAATCGAATTTCTTGACTTGTTAAAAACTCAATATTCTTGGTATATAGAGGCTTATTATGAGGTGATACATCCATTTATATGATTTTTAAGCAGTTTGAAAGAAGTGTAGTAAACGCGATTTTACACTCACTAGGAGCTAGAAAATCGAATTTCTTGACTTGTTAAAAACTCAATATTCTTGGTATATAGAGGCTTATTATGAGGTAATACATCGATTTATATAATTTTTAAGCAGTTTGAAAAAAGTGAAGTAAACGCGATTTTACACTCAATAGAGTCTTGAAAATCGAATTTCTTGACTTTTTGAAAACTCAGTATTTTTGGTATATAGAGGCTTATTATGAGGTAATACATCGATTTATATGATTTTTAAGCAGTTTGAAAGAAGTGAAGTAAACGCGAATTTACACTCAATAGAGGCTAGAAAATCGAATTTCTTGACTTTTTGAAAGCTCAGTATTTTTGGTATATAGAAGCTTATTATGAGGTAATACATCGATTTATATAATTTTTAAGCAGTTTGAAAGAAGTGAAGTTAACGCGATTTTACACTCACTAGGGGGCTAGAAAATCGAATTTCTTGACTTTTTAAAAACTTAGTATTCTTGGTATACATAGGCTTATTATGGCGTGAAACAACCATTTATATGATTTTTTCGAAGTTTGAAAGAGGTGAAGTAAACGCGACTTTACACTCAATAGAGGCTAGAAAATCGAATTTCTTGACTTTTTGAAAACTCAGTATTTTTGGTATATAGAGGCTTATTATGAGGTAATACATCGATTTATATGATTTTTAAGCAGTTTGAAAGAAGTGAAGTAAACGCGAATTTACACTCACTAGGGGCTAGAAAATCGATTTTCTTGAATTGTTAAAAACTCAATATTCTTGGTATATAGAGGCTTATTTTGAGGTGATAGATCCATTTATATGATTTTTAAGCAGTTTGAATTAAGTGAAGTAAACGCGATTTTACACTCACTAAGGGGATAGAAAATAGAATTTCTTGACTTTTTAAAAACTTAGTATTCTTGGTATACATAGGCTTATTATGACGTGAAACAACCATTTATATGTTTTTTTCGAAGTTTGAAAGAAGTGAAGTAAACGCGATTTTACACTCAATAGAGGCTAGAAAATCGAATTTCTTGACTTTTTGAAAGCTCAGTATTTTTGGTATATAGAAGCTTATTATGAGGTAATACATCGATTTATATAATTTTTAAGCAGTTTAATAAAAGTGAAGTAAACGCGATTTTACACTCAATAGAGGCTAGAAAATCGAATTTCTTGACTTTTTGAAAAATCAGTATTTTTTGTATATAGAGACTAATTATGAGGTAATACATCGTTTTATATGATTTTTAAGCAGTTTTAAAGAAGTGAAGTAAACGCGATTTTACACTCACTAAGGGCTAGAAAATGGAATTTCTTGATTTTTTGAAAGCTCAGTATTTTTGGTATATAGAAGCTTATTTTGAGGTAATACATCGATTTAAATGATTTTTAAGCAGTTTGAAAGAAGTGAAGTCAACGCGATTTTACACTCACTAAGGGGATAGGAAATAGAATTTCTTGACTTTTTAAAAACTCAATATTCTTGGTTTATATAGGCTTATTATGAGGTGACACAACCATTTATATGAATTTTAAGCAGTTTTAAGGACGTGAAGTAAACGCGATTTTACACTCACTAGGGGCTAGAAAATCGAATTTCTTGACTTTTTAAAAACTCAGTTTTCTTGGTATATATAGGCTTATTATGACGTGAAACAACCATTTATATGATTTTTTCGAAGTTTGAAAGAAGTGAAGTAAACGGGATTTTACACTCAATAGAGGCTAGAAAATCGAATTTCTTGACTTTTTGAAAACTCAGTATTTTTGGTATATAGAGGGTTATTATGAGGTAATACATCGATTTATATAATTTTTAAGCAGTTTGAAAAAAGTGAAGTGACCGCGATTTTACACTCAATAGAGGCTAGAAAATCGAATTTCTTGACTTTTTGAACACTCAGTATTTTTGGTGTATAGAAGCTTATTATGAGGTAATACATCGATTTAAATGATTTTTAAGCAGTTTGAAAGAAGTGAAGTAAACGCGATTTTACACTCACTAGGGGATAGAAAATCGAATTTCTTGACTTACTAAAAACTCAATATTCTTGGTATATAGAGGCTTATTATGAGGTGATACATCCATTTATATGATTTTTAAGCAGTTTGAAAGAAGTGTAGTAAACGCGATTTTACACTCACTAGGGGATAGAAAATCGAATTTCTTGACTTGTTAAAAACTCAATATTCTTGGTATATAGAGGCTTATTATGAGGTAATACATCGATTTATATAATTTTTAAGCAGTTTTAAAGAAGTGAAGTAAACGCGATTTTACACTCAATAGAGGTAGAAAATCGAATTTCTTGACTTTTTGAAAGCTCAGTATTTTTGGTATATAGAAGCTTATTATGAGGTAATACATCGATTTAAATGATTTTTAAGCAGTTTGAAAGAAGTGAAGTTAACGCGATTTTACACTCACTAAGGGGATAGAAAATAGAATTTCTTGACTTTTTAAAAACTCAATATTCTTGGTTTATATAGGCTTATTATGAGGTGATACAACCATTTATATGAATTTTAAGCAGTTTTAAAGAAGTGAAGTAAACGCGATTTTACACTCAATAGAGGCTAGAAAATCGAATTTCTTGACTTTTTGAAAAGTCAGTATTTTTTGTATATAGAGACTTATTATGAGGTAATACATCGTTTTATATGATTTTTAAGCAGTTTTAAAGAAGTGAAGTAAACGCGATTTTACACTCACAAGGGTCTAGAAAATTGAATTTCTTGATTTTTAAAAACTTAGTATTCCTGGTATATATAGGCTTGTTATGACGTGAAACAACCATTTATATGATTTTTTCGAAGTTTGAAAGAAGTGAAGTAAACGCGATTTTACACTCAATAGAGGCTAGAAAATCGAATTTCTTGACTTTTTGAAAGCTCAGTATTTTTGGTATATAGAAGCTTATTATGAGGTAATACATCGATTTATATAATTTTTAAGCAGTTTGAAAGAAGTGAAGTTAACGCGATTTTACACTCACTAGGGGGCTAGAAAATCGAATTTCTTGACTTTTTAAAAACTTAGTATTCTTGGTATACATAGGCTTATTATGGCGTGAAACAACCATTTATATGATTTTTTCGAAGTTTGAAAGAGGTGAAGTAAACGCGACTTTACACTCAATAGAGGCTAGAAAATTCGAATTTCTTGACTTTTTGAAAACTCAGTATTTTTGGTATATAGAGGCTTATTATGAGGTAATACATCGATTTATATGATTTTTAAGCAGTTTGAAAGAAGTGAAGTAAACGCGAATTTACACTCACTAGGGGCTAGAAAATCGATTTTCTTGAATTGTTAAAAACTCAATATTCTTGGTATATAGAGGCTTATTTTGAGGTGATAGATCCATTTATATGATTTTTAAGCAGTTTGAATTAAGTGAAGTAAACGCGATTTTACACTCACTAAGGGGATAGAAAATAGAATTTCTTGACTTTTTAAAAACTTAGTATTCTTGGTATACATAGGCTTATTATGACGTGAAACAACCATTTATATGTTTTTTTCGAAGTTTGAAAGAAGTGAAGTAAACGCGATTTTACACTCAATAGAGGCTAGAAAATCGAATTTCTTGACTTTTTGAAAGCTCAGTATTTTTGGTATATAGAAGCTTATTATGAGGTAATACATCGATTTATATAATTTTTAAGCAGTTTGATAAAAGTGAAGTAAACGCGATTTTACACTCAATAGAGGCTAGAAAATCGAATTTCTTGACTTTTTGAAAAATCAGTATTTTTTGTATATAGAGACTAATTATGAGGTAATACATCGTTTTATATGATTTTTAAGCAGTTTTAAAGAAGTGAAGTAAACGCGATTTTACACTCACTAAGGGCTAGAAAATGGAATTTCTTGATTTTTTGAAAGCTCAGTATTTTTGGTATATAGAAGCTTATTTTGAGGTAATACATCGATTTAAATGATTTTTAAGCAGTTTGAAAGAAGTGAAGTCAACGCGATTTTACACTCACTAAGGGGATAGAAAATAGAATTTCTTGACTTTTTAAAAACTCAATATTCTTGGTTTATATAGGCTTATTATGAGGTGACACAACCATTTATATGAATTTTAAGCAGTTTTAAGGACGTGAAGTAAACGCGATTTTACACTCACTAGGGGCTAGAAAATCGAATTTCTTGACTTTTTAAAAACTCAGTTTTCTTGGTATATATAGGCTTATTATGACGTGAAACAACCATTTATATGATTTTTTCGAAGTTTGAAAGAAGTGAAGTAAACGGGATTTTACACTCAATAGAGGCTAGAAAATCGAATTTCTTGACTTTTTGAAAACTCAGTATTTTTGGTATATAGAAGCTTATTATGAGGTAATACATCGATTTAAATGATTTTTAAGCAGTTTGAAAGAAGTGAAGTTAACGCGATTTTACACTCACTAAGGGGATAGAAAATAGAATTTCTTGACTTTTTAAAAACTCAACATTCTTGGTTTACATAGGCTTATTATGAGGTGATACAACCATTTATATGAATTTTAAGCAGTTTTAAAGAAGTGAAGTAAACGCGATTTTACACTCACTAGAAGCTAGAAAATCGAATTTCTTGACTTTTTAAAAACTCAGTATTCTTGGTATATATAGGCTTATTATGACGTGAAACAACCATTTATATGATTTTATCGAAGTTTGAAAGAAGTGAAGTAAACGCGACTTTACACTCAATAGAGGCTAGAAAATCGAATTTCTTGACTTTTTGAAAGCTCAGTATTTTTGGTATATAGAAGCTTATTATGAGGTAATACATCGATTTAAATGATTTTTAAGCAGTTTGAAAGAAGTGAAGTAAACGCGAATTTACACTCACTAGGGGCTAGAAAATCGATTTTCTTGAATTGTTAAAAACTCAATATTCTTGGTATATAGAGGCTTATTTTGAGGTGATAGATCCATTTATATAATTTTTAAGCAGTTTGAAAGAAGTGAAGTAAACGCGATTTTACACTCACTAGGGGATAGAAAATCGAATTTCTTGACTTTTTAAAAACTCAGTATTCTTGGTATATATAGGCTTATTATGACGTGAAACAACCATTTATATGATTTTTTCGAAGTGTGAAAGAAGTGAAGTAAACGCGATTTTACACTCAATAGAGGCTAGAAAATCGAATTTCTTGACTTTTTGAAAACTCAGTATTTTTGGTATATAAAGGCATATTATGAGGTAATACATCGATTTATATGATTTTTAAGCAGTTTGAAAGAAGTGAAGTAAACGCGATTTTACACTCAATAGAGGCTAGAAAATCGAATTTCTTGACTTTTTGAATACTCAGTATTTTTGGTATATAGAAGCTTATTATGAGGTAATACATCGATTTAAATGATTTTTAAGCAGTTTGAAAGAAGTGAAGTAAACGCGATTTTACACTCACTAGGGGATAGAAAATCGAATTTCTTGACTTGTTAAAAACTCAATATTCTTGGTATATAGAGGCTTATTATGAGGTGATACATCCATTTATATGATTTTTAAGCAGTTTGAAAGAAGTGTAATAAACGCGATTTTACACTCACTAGGAGCTAGAAAATCGAATTTCTTGACTTGTTAAAAACTCAATATTCTTGGTATATAGAGGCTGATTATGAGGTAATACATCGATTTATATAATTTTTAAGCAGTTTGAAAAAAGTGAAGTAAACGCGATTTTACACTCAATAGAGGCTAGAAAATCGAATTTCTTGACTTTTTGAAAAATCAGTATTTTTTGTATATAGAGACTTATTATGAGGTAATACATCGTTTTATATGATTTATAAGCAGTTTTAAAGAAGTGAAGTAAACGCGATTTTACACTCACTAGGGTCTAGAAAATCGAATTTATTGATTTTTTGAAAACTCAGTATTTTTGGTATATAGCACACAGCTCCGAGATGGCGAGGAAGAAGCGTCGCACTGTCGCCGCTCCTGCTGAGGCAGGAACCTCTTCTTCTCCTCCGGCACCCGCCGAGGAGATTTCGCCGCAGCCACCGCAGCCTAGGGCAACCTATGCCGCAACCGCCGCTTCGCCGCCAGCCAGCGCCGCTTCGCCGCGACTGCCTCGGCAGTCGCCGCCTCACTCACCGGCATCCACGCTGCCGACACTGGGCACCTCCCAGCCACCGCAGATCCAGCCTGTGCCTCATGGGAGGTACAGCACCGTCGTTCGTGGAGTCCCGAGGGACCTGCCAGCCAGGTTCCTCGTCACCGCAGCCCACCAGCAGTGGCCTTCAGCCTTGAAGGCCACCAGGATTCACGGAGCTCAGGGACCCACATCGCTCGTCAGGTTGGAGTTTGCAGATCCAGCCGACTACGAGGTTGCCTTGAGGGCGGGCCTGCCCTTGTTAGGGCGGTGCTTACGCATCGAGGCCAGCCGAGTAGAACGCCAGGCTCCCTGCAGACGCTGCTGTGCCTACGGGCACAACGAGACGACCTGCTCAGCACAACCCAGGTGCCACTACTGTGGAGCAGCCTGCACCACCGCATCGTGCACCCAGCACGACCTTCGCCGCCGACGCCGCTACTGTGCGACCTGTGGAGGGTCATCCCACTTCACCGGCCAGGCGCTCTGCCCCCTGCATCCCCGCAGGAAGGCATCGCCGACGCCGCCAGCTCCTACGCCGCTGACAGTGACATCTCCACAGCCACCTCCTCCAGCACCATCACCAGCGCCGACACCAGCACCATCACCCTCGCAGTTCAACGAGGAAGTCCAGGGCCTACGCGACGCCGTTCAGGATCTCCACGCGGAGTTCCTGAACATGACGACGAAGCTGACAGCCCTGGAGGAACTCATCCGGGAACTTCAAGATTCATCAGCTGCCCAACAGGTTTTCCTGGCTGGACAGTTCGACAGCACATCTTCCAGACTCACAGCCATCACAGAAGCCATCCGGGTTTCATCGCTCGGTCACCGGCCGAAGCCAGACCCGGCCAGAGAGTCCAGAGTCGCGAACTTCTTGCAGCAATGCAGGGAGTTCAATCAGCAACAGGAACATCAACGTCAGCACCACCCTAGATCCTAACTTCTATTCACTTCCTTAAACCCACGCCATTTTTCCACTAGGGTTGCAGTCAGGTTTCATGGCTGCAACCTAGTACCCACCTATCCCGCTCCAGCCCATAGGGCGGAGACATCCAGCTTTCACTTACTAACGCGGGTGCTATGCGGGACCGCACAAAGCCACGCCATTCCACTTTTACCTTCTTCCTTTTTCCACCGGTGGAGGAGTTTTTAGTGGGTATGCCGACTATTGGAGATTCCCACACTCTCAGTCCCGACTCCCATCGGGGCTGGGGTAAGTGATTAAATCATTTTCTCCTCCACTCGAAAAAAAAAAAAAAAAAAAAAAAAAAAAAAAAGGTATATAGAGGCTTATTATAAGGTAATACATCCATTTATATAATTTTTAAGCAGTTTGAAAAAAGTGAAGTAAACGCGATTTTACCCTCAATAGAGGCTAGAAAATCGAATTTCTTGACTTTTTGAAAGCTCAGTATTTTTGGTATATAGAAGCTTATTATGAGGTAATACATCGATTTAAATGATTTTTAAGCAGTTTGAAAGAAGTGAAGTTAACGCGATTTTACACTCACTAAGGGGATAGAAAATAGAATTTCTTGACTTTTTAAAAACTTAGTTTTCTTGGAATACATAGGCTTATTATGACGTGAAACAACCATTTATATGATTTTTTCGAAGTTTGAAAGAAGTGAAGTAAACGCGATTTTACACTCAATAGAGGCTAGAAAATCGAATTTCTTGACTTTTTGAAAGCTCAGTATTTTTGGTATATAGAAGCTTATTATGAGGTAATACATCGATTTATATAATTTTTAAGCAGTTTGATAAAAGTGAAGTAAACGCGATTTTACACTCAATAGAGGCTAGAAAATCGAATTTCTTGACTTTTTGAAAAATCAGTATTTTTTGTATATAGAGACTAATTATGAGGTAATACATCGTTTTATATGATTTTTAAGCAGTTTTAAAGAAGTGAAGTAAACGCGATTTTACACTCACTAAGGGCTAGAAAATGGAATTTCTTGATTTTTTGAAAGCTCAGTATTTTTGGTATATAGAAGCTTATTATGAGGTAATACATCGATTTAAATGATTTTTAAGCAGTTTGAAAGAAGTGAAGTTAACGCGATTTTACACTCACTAAGGGGATAGAAAATAGAATTTCTTGACTTTTTAAAAACTCAATATTCTTGGTTTATATAGGCTTATTATGAGGTGACACAACCATTTATATGAATTTTAAGCAGTTTTAAAGACGTGAAGTAAACGCGATTTTACACTCACTAGGGGCTAGAAAATCGAATTTCTTGACTTTTTAAAAACTCAGTATTCTTGGTATATATAGGCTTATTATGACGTGAAACAACCATTTATATGATTTTTTCGAAGTTTGAAAGAAGTGAAGTAAACGGGATTTTACACTCAATAGAGGCTAGAAAATCGAATTTCTTGACTTTTTGAAAACTCAGTATTTTTGGTATATAGAGGGTTATTATGAGGTAATACATCGATTTATATAATTTTTAAGCAGTTTGAAAAAAGTGAAGTGAACGCGATTTTACACTCAATAGAGGCTAGAAAATCGAATTTCTTGACTTGTTGAACACTCAGAATTTTTGGTGTATAGAAGCTTATTATGAGGTAATACATCGATTTAAATGATTTTTAAGCAGTTTGAAAGAAGTGAAGTAAACGCGATTTTACACTCACTAGGGGATAAAAAATCGAATTTCTTGACTTGCTAAAAACTCAATATTCTTGGTATATAGAGGCTTATTATGAGGTGATACATCCATTTATATTATTTTTAAGCAGTTTGAAAGAAGTGTAGTAAACGCGATTTTTCACTCACTAGGAGCTAGAAAATCGAATTTCTTGACTTGTTAAAAACTCAATATTCTTGGTATATAGAGGCTTATTATGAGGTAATACATCGATTTATATAATTTTTAAGCAGTTTTAAAGAAGTGAAGTAAACGCGATTTTACACTCAATAGAGGTAGAAAATCGAATTTCTTGACTTTTTGAAAAATCAGTATTTTTTGTATATAGAAGCTTATTATGAGGTAATACATCGATTTAAATGATTTTTAAGCAGTTTGAAAGAAGTGAAGTTAACGCGATTTTACACTCACTAAGGGGATAGAAAATAGAATTTCTTGACTTTTTAAAAACTCAATATTCTTGGTTTATATAGGCTTATTATGAGGTGATAAACCATTTATATGAATTTATGCAGTTTTAAAGAAGTGAAGTAAACGCGATTTTTCACTCACTAGGGGCTAGAAAATCGAATTTCTTGACTTTTTGAAAACTCAGTATTTTTGGTATATGGAGACTTATTATGAGGTAATACATCGTTTTCTATGATTTTTAAGCAGTTTGAAAGAAGTGAAGTAAACGCGATTTTACACTCACTAGGGGCTAGAAAATCGTTTTTCTTGACTTGTTAAAAACTTAATATTCTTGGTATGTAGAGGCTTATTATGAGGTGATTCATCCATTTATATGATTTTTAAGCAGTTTGAAAGAACAGAAGTAAACGCGATTTTACACTCACTAGGGGATAGAAAATCGAATTTCTTGACTTTTTAAAAACTTAGTATTCTTGGTATATATAGGCTGATTATTACGTCAAACAAACATGTATATGATTTTTTCGAAGTTTGAAAGAAGTGAAGTAAACGCGATTTTACACTCACTAGGGCCCAGAAAATCGATTTTCTTGACTTGTTGAAAACTCAATATTCTTGGTTTATATAGGCTTATTATGAGGTGATACAACCATTTATATGATTTTTTCGAAGTTTGAAAGAAGTGAAATAAACGCGATTTTACACTCACTAGGCCTAGAAAATCGAATTTCTTGACTTCTTATAAACTCAGTATTCTTGGTATGTATAGGCTTATTATGACGTGAAACAACCATTTATATGATTTTTTCGAAGTTTAGGAGAAGTGAAGTAAACGCAATTTTACACTCACTAGGGGCTAGAAAATCGATTTTCTTGAATTGTTAAAAACTCAATATTCTTAGTATATAGAGGCTTATTATGAGGTGATAGATGCATTTATATGATTTTTAAGCAGATTTAAGAAGTGAAGTAAAAGCGATTTTACACTCACTAAGGGCTAGAAAATGGAATTTCTTGATTTTTTGAAAGCTCAGTAGTTTTGGTATATAGAAGCTTATTTTGAGGTAATACATCGATTTAAATGATTTTTAAGCAGTTTGAAAGAAGTGAAGTCAACGCGATTTTACACTCACTAAGGGGATAGAAAATAGAATTTCTTGACTTTTTAAAAACTCAATATTCTTGGTTTATATAGGCTTATTATGAGGTGACACAACCATTTATATGAATTTTAAGCAGTTTTAAGGACGTGAAGTAAACGCGATTTTACACTCACTAGGGGCTAGAAAATCGAATTTCTTGACTTTTTAAAAACTCAGTTTTCTTGGTATATATAGTCTTATTATGACGTGAAACAACCATTTATATGATTTTTTCGAAGTTTGAAAGAAGTGAAGTAAACGGGATTTTACACTCAATAGAGGCTAGAAAATCGAATTTCTTGACTTTTTGAAAACTCAGTATTTTTGGTATATAGAAGCTTATTATGAGGTAATACATCGATTTAAATGATTTTTAAGCAGTTTGAAAGAAGTGAAGTAAACGCGATTTTACACTCACTAGGGGATAAAAAATCGAATTTCTTGACTTGCTAAAAACTCAATATTCTTGGTATATAGAGGCTTATTATGAGGTAATACATCGATTTATATAATTTTTAAGCAGTTTTAAAGAAGTGAAGTAAACGCGATTTTACACTCAATAGAGGTAGAAAATCGAATTTCTTGACTTTTTGAAAAATCAGTATTTTTTGTATATAGAAGCTTATTATGAGGTAATACATCGATTTAAATGATTTTTAAGCAGTTTGAAAGAAGTGAAGTTAACGCGATTTTACACTCACTAAGGGGATAGAAAATAGAATTTCTTGACTTTTTAAAAACTCAATATTCTTGGTTTATATAGGCTTATTATGAGGTGATAAACCATTTATATGAATTTATGCAGTTTTAAAGAAGTGAAATAAACGCGATTTTTCACTCACTAGGGGCTAGAAAATCGAATTTCTTGACTTTTTGAAAACTCAGTATTTTTGGTATATGGAGACTTATTATGAGGTAATACATCGTTTTCTATGATTTTTAAGCAGTTTGAAAGAAGTGAAGTAAACGCGATTTTACACTCACTAGAAGCTAGAAAATCGAATTTCTTGACTTTTTAAAAACTCAGTATTTTTGGTGTATATAGGCTTATTATGACGTGAAACAACCATTTATATGATTTTTTCGAAGTTTGAAAGAAGTGAAGTAAACGCGATTTTACACTCAATAGAGGCTAGAAAATCGAATTTCTTGACTTTTTGAAAACTCAGTATTTTTGGTATATAGAGGCTTATTATGAGGTAATACAGTGATTTATATAATTTTTAAGCAGTTTGAAAAAAGTGAAGTAAACGCGATTTTACACTCAATAGAGGCTAGAAAATCGAATTTCTTGACTTTTTGAAAGCTCAGTATTTTTGATATATAGAAGCTTATAATGAGGTAATACATCGATTTAAATGATTTTTAAGCAGTTTGAAAGAAGTGAAGTTAACGCGCTTTTACACTCACTAAGGGGATAGAAAATAGAATTTCTTGACTTTTTAGAAACTTAGTATTCTTGGTACACATAGGCTTATTATGACGTGAAACGACCATTTATATCATTTTTTCGAAGTGTGAAAGAAGTGAAGTAAACGCGATTTTACACTCAATTGAGGCTAGAAAATCGAATTTCTTGACTTTTTGAAAACTCAGTATTTTTGGTATATAGGGGCTTATTACGAGGTAATACATCGATTTATATAATATTTAAGCAGTTTGAAAGAAGTGAAGTAAACGCGATTTTACACTCACTAGGGGCTAGAAAATCGTTTTTCTTGACTTGTTAAAAACTTAATATTCTTGGTATGTAGAGGCTTATTATGAGGTGATTCATCCATTTATATGATTTTTAAGCAGTTTGAAAGAACAGAAGTAAACGCGATTTTACACTCACTAGGGCCCAGAAAATCGATTTTCTTGACTTGTTGAAAACTCAATATTCTTGGTTTATATAGGCTTATTATGAGGTGATACAACCATTTATATGATTTTTTCGAAGTTTGAAAGAAGTGAAATAAACGCGATTTTACACTCACTAGGCCTAGAAAATCGAATTTCTTGACTTCTTATAAACTCAGTATTCTTGGTATGTATAGGCTTATTATGACGTGAAACAACCATTTATATGATTTTTTCGAAGTTTAGGAGAAGTGAAGTAAACGCAATTTTACACTCACTAGGGGCTAGAAAATCGATTTTCTTGAATTGTTAAAAACTCAATATTCTTAGTATATAGAGGCTTATTATGAGGTGATAGATGCATTTATATGATTTTTAAGCAGATTTAAGAAGTGAAGTAAAAGCGATTTTACACTCACTAGGGGCAAGAAAATCGATTTTCTTGACTTGTTGAAAACTCAATATTCTTGGTATATTCCTATAGGCTTATTATGAGGTGATACAACCATTCATATGAATTTTAAGCAGTTTTAAAGAAGTGAAGTAAACGCGATTTTACACTCAATAGAGGCTAGAAAATCGAAATTTTTGACTTTTGGAAAACTCAGTATTTTTGGTATATAGAGGCTTATTATGAGGTAATGCATCGATTTAAATGATTTTTAAGCAGTTTGAAAGAAGTGAAGTTAACGCGATTTTACACTCACTAAGAGGATAGAAAGTCGAATTTCTTGTCTTTTTAAAAACTTAGTATTCTTGGTATACATAGGCCTATTATGACGTGAAACAATCATTTATATGATTTTTTCGAAGTTTGAAGGAAGTGAAGTAAACGCGATTTTAAACTCAATAGAGGCTAGAAAATCGAATTTCTTGACTTTTTGAAAACTCAGTATTTTTGGTATATAGAGGCTTATTATGAGGTAATCATCGATTTATATGATTTTTAAGCAGTTTGAAAGAAGTGAAGTAAACGCGAATTTACACTCACTAGGGGCTAGAAAATTGATTTTCTTGACTTTTTAAAAACTGAGTATCCTTGGTATATATAGGCTTATTATGACGTGAAACAACCATTTATATGATTTTTTCGAAGTTTGAAAGACGTGAAGTAAACGCGATTTTACACTCACTAGGGGCAAGAAAAGCGATTTTCTTGACTTGTTGGAAACTCAATATTCTTGGTATATATAGGCTTATTATGAGGTGAAACAACCATTTATATCAATTTTAAGCAGTTTTAAAGAAGTGAAGTAAACGCGATTTTACACTCACTAGGGGCTAGAAAATCGAATTTCTTGACTTTTTAAAAACTCAGTATCCTTGGTATATATAGGCTTATTATGACGTGAAACAACCGTTTATATGATTTTTTCGAAGTGTGATAGAAGTGAAGTAAACTCGATTTTACACTCAATAGAGGCTAGAAAATCGAATTTCTTGACTTTTTGAAAACTCAGTATTTTTTGGTATATAGATGCTTATTATGAGGTAATACATCGATTTAAATGATTTTTAAGCAGTTTGAAAGAAGTGAAGTAAACGCGATTTTACACTCACTAGGGGCTAGAAAATCGATTTTCTTGACTTGTTAAAAACTCAATATTCTTGTTATATAGAGGCTTATTATGAGGTGATACATCCATTTATATGATCTTTAAGCAGTTTGAAAAACGTGAAGTAAACGCGAATTTACACTCAATCGGGGCTAGAAAATCGATCTTCTTGAATTGTTAAAAACTCAATATTCTAGGTATATAGAGGCTCATTATGAGGTGATAGATCTATTTATATGATTTTTAAACAGTTAGAAAGAAGTGAAGTAAACGCGATTTTACACTCACTAGGGGATAGAAAATCGAATTTGTTGAATTTTTAAAAACTCAGTATTTTTGGTATATAGAGGCTTATTATGAGGTAATACATCAATTTATACGATTTTTAAGCAGTTTGAAAGAAGTGAAGTAAACGCGATTTTACACTCAATAGAGGCTAGAAAATCGAATTTCTTGACTTTTTGAAAACTCAGTATTTTTGGTATATAGAAGCTTATTATGAGGTAATACATCGATTTAAATGATTTTTAAGCAGTTTGAAAGAAGTGAAGTAAACGCGATTTTACACTCACTAGGGGATAGAAAATCGAATTTTTTGACTTTTTAAAAACTCAGTATTTTTGGTATATAGAGGCTTATTATGAGGTGATAGATCCATTTATATGATTTTTAAGCAGTTTGAAAGAGGTGAAGTAAACGCGATTTTACACTCACTAGGGGTTAGAAAATCGATTCTCTTGACTTGTTAAAAACTTAATATTCTTGGTATATAGAGGCTTATTATGAGGTGATACATCCATTTATATGATTTTTAAGCAGTTTGAAAGAACTGAAGTAAACGCGATTTTACACTCACTAGGGGATAGAAAATCGAATTTCTTGACTTTTTAAAAACTTAGTATTCTTGGTATATATAGGCTGATTATTACGTCAAACATACATGTATATGATTTTTTCGAAGTTTGAAAGAAGTGAAGTAAACGCGATTTTACACTCACTAGGCCTAGAAAATCGAATTTCTTGACTTCTTATAAACTCAGTATTCTTGGTCTATATAGGCTTCAAATGACGTGAAACAACCAGTTATATGATTTTTTCGAAGTTTAAAAGAAGTGAAGTAAACGCAATTTTACACTCAATAGAGGCTAGAAAATCGAATTTCTTGACTTTTTGAAAAATCAGTATTTTTGGTATATAGAGGATTATTATGAGGTAATACATCGATTTGAATGATTTTTAAGCAGTTTGAAAGAAGTGAAATTAACGCGATTTTACACTCATTAAGGGGATAGCAAATCGTATTTCTTGACTTTTTAAAAACTTAGTATTCTTGGTATACATAGGCTTATTATGACGTGAAACAACCATTTATATGATTTTTTCGAAGTTTGAAAGAAGTGAAGTAAACGCGATTTTACACTCAATAGAGGCTAGAAAATCGAATTTCTTGACTTTTTGAAAACTCAGTAGTTTTGTTATATACAGGCTTATTATGAGGTAATACATCGATTTATATGATTTTTAAGCAGTTTGAAAGAAGTGAAGTAAACGCGAATTTACACTCACTAGGGGCTAGAAAATCGATTTTCTTGACTTTTTAAAAACTCAATATTATTGGTATATAGAGGCTTATTATGAGGTGATACATCCATTTATATGATTTTTAATCAGTTTGAAAGAAGTGAAGTAAACGCGATTTTACACTCACTAGGGGATAGAAAATCGAATTTCTTGACTTGTTAAAAACTCAATATTCTTGGTATATAGAGGCTTATTATGAGGTGATACATCCAGTTATATGATTTTTAAGCAGTTTGAAAGAAGTGTAGTAAACGCGATTTTACACTCACTAGGTGCTAGAAAATCGATTTTCTTGACTTTTTGAAAACTCAGTATTCTTGGTATATATAGGCTTATTATTACGTGAAACAACCATTTATATGATTTTTTCAAAGTTTGAAAGAAGTGAAGTAAACGCGATTTTACACACAATAGAGGCTAGAAAAACGAATTTCTTGACTTTTTGAAAACTCAGTATTTTTGGTATATAGAGACTTATTATGAGGTAATACATCGTTTTATATGATTTTTAAGCAGTTTTAAAGAAGTGAAGTAAACGCGATTTTGCACTCACTAGGGGCTAGAAAATCGAGTTTCTTGATTTTTAAAAACTCAGTATTCTTGGTATATATAGGCTTATTATGACGTGAAACAACCATTTATATGATTTTTTCTAAGTTTGAAAGAAGTGAAGTAAACGCGATTTTACACTCAATAGAGGCTAGAAAATCGAATTTCTTGACTTTTTGAAAACTCAGTATTTTTGGTATAAAGAGGCTTATTATGAGGTAATACATCGATTTATATAATTTTTAAGCAGTTTGAAAAAAGTGAAGTAAACGCGATTTTACACTCACTAAGGGGATAGAAAATAGAATTTCTTGACTTTTTAAAAACTTAGTATTCTTGGTATACATAGGCTTATTATGACGTGAAACAACCATTTATATGATTTTTTTGAAGTTTGAATGAAGTGAAGTAAACGCGATTTTACACTCAATAGAGGCTAGAAAAACGAATTTCTTGACTTTTTGAAAGCTCAGTATTTTTGGTATATAGAAGCTTATTATGAGGTAATACATCGATTTAAATGATTTTTAAGCAGTTTGAAAGAAGTGAAGTTAACGCGATTTTACACTCACTAAGGGGATAGAAAATAGAATTTCTTGACTTTTTAAAAACTTAGTATTCTTGGTATATATAGGCTGATTATTACGTCAAACATACATGTATATGATTTTTTCGAAGTTTGAAAGAAGTGAAGTAAACGCGATTTTACACTCATTAGGCCTAGAAAATCGAATTTCTTGACTTCTTATAAACTCAGTATTCTTGGTATATATAGGCTTATTATTACGTGAAACAACCACTTATAAGGTTTTTTCGAAGTTTAAAAGAAGTGAAGTAAACGCGATTTTACACTCAATAGAGGCTAGAAAATCGAATTTCTTGACTTTTTGAAAACTCAGTATTTTTGGTATATAGAGACTTATTATGAGGTAATACATCGTTTTATATGATTTTTCAGCAGTTTGAAAGAAGTGAAGTAAACGCGACTTTACACTCAATAGAGGCTAGAAAATCGAATTTCTTGACTTTTGGAAAACTCAGTATTTTTGGTATTTAGAGGCTTATTATGAGGTAATACATCGATTTATACGATTTTTAAGCAGTTTGAAAGAAGTGAAGTAAACGCGATTTTACACTCAATAGAGGCTAGAAATTCGAATTTCTTGACTTTTTGAAAACTCAGTATTTTTTTGTATATAGAAGCTTATTATGAGGTAATACATCGATTTAAATGATTTTTAAGCAGTTTGAAAGAAGTGAAGTAAACGCGATTTTACACTCACTAGGGGATAGATAATCGAATTTGTTGAATTTTTAAAAACTCAGTATTTTTGGTATATAGAGGCTTATTATGAGGTAATACATCAATTTATACGATTTTTAAGCAGTTTGAAAGAAGTGAAGTAAACGCGATTTTACACTCAATAGAGGCTAGAAAATCGAATTTCTTGACTTTTTGAAAACTCAATATTCTTGGTATATAGAGGCTTATTATGAGGTGATAGACCCATTTATATGATTTTTTCGACGTTTGAAAGACGTGAAGTAAACGCGATTTTACACTCAATAGAGGCTAGAAAATCGAATTTCTTGACTTTTTGAAAACTCAGTATTTTTGGTATATAGAAGCTTATTATGAGGTAATACATCGATTTAAATGATTTTTAAGCAGTTTCAAAGAAGTGAAGTAAACGCGATTTTACACTCACTAGGGGATAGAAATTCGGATTTGTTGACTTTTTAAAAACTCAGTATTTTTGGTATATAGAGGCTTATTATGAGGTGATAGATCCATTTATATGATTTTTAAGCAGTTTGAAAGAAGTGAAGTAAACGCGATTTTACACTCACTAGGGGTTAGAAAATCGATTTTCTTGACTTGTTAAAAACTTAATATTCTTGGTATATAGAGGCTTATTATGAGGTGATACATCCATTTATATGATTTTTAAGCAGTTTGAAAGAACTGAAGTAAACGCGATTTTACACTCACTAGGGGATAGAAAATCGAATTTCTTGACTTTTTAAAAACTTAGTATTCTTGGTATATATAGGCTGATTATTACGTCAAACATACATGTATATGATTTTTTCGAAGTTTGAAAGAAGTGAAGTAAACGCGATTTTACACTCACTAGGCCTAGAAAATCGAATTTCTTGACTTCTTATAAACTCAGTATTCTTGGTATACATAGGCTTATTATGACGTGAAACAACCATTTATATGATTTTTTCGAAGTTTGAAAGAAGTGAAGTAAACGCGATTTTACACTCAATAGAGGCTAGAAAATCGAATTTCTTGACTTTTTGAAAACTCAGTAGTTTTGTTATATACAGGCTTATTATGAGGTAATACATCGATTTATATGATTTTTAAGCAGTTTGAAAGAAGTGAAGTAAACGCGATTTTACACACAATAGAGGCTAGAAAAACGAATTTCTTGACTTTTTGAAAACTCAGTATTTTTGGTATATAGAGACTTATTATGAGGTAATACATCGTTTTATATGATTTTTAAGCAGTTTTAAAGAAGTGAAGTAAACGCGATTTTGCACTCACTAGGGGCTAGAAAATCGAGTTTCTTGATTTTTAAAAACTCAGTATTCTTGGTATATATAGGCTTATTATGACGTGAAACAACCATTTATATGATTTTTTCTAAGTTTGAAAGAAGTGAAGTAAACGCGATTTTACACTCAATAGAGGCTAGAAAATCGAATTTCTTGACTTTTTGAAAACTCAGTATTTTTGGTATAAAGAGGCTTATTATGAGGTAATACATCGATTTATATAATTTTTAAGCAGTTTGAAAAAAGTGAAGTAAACGCGATTTTACACTCACTAAGGGGATAGAAAATAGAATTTCTTGACTTTTTAAAAACTTAGTATTCTTGGTATACATAGGCTTATTATGACGTGAAACAACCATTTATATGATTTTTTTGAAGTTTGAATGAAGTGAAGTAAACGCGATTTTACACTCAATAGAGGCTAGAAAAACGAATTTCTTGACTTTTTGAAAGCTCAGTATTTTTGGTATATAGAAGCTTATTATGAGGTAATACATCGATTTAAATGATTTTTAAGCAGTTTGAAAGAAGTGAAGTTAACGCGATTTTACACTCACTAAGGGGATAGAAAATAGAATTTCTTGACTTTTTAAAAACTTAGTATTCTTGGTATATATAGGCTGATTATTACGTCAAACATACATGTATATGATTTTTTCGAAGTTTGAAAGAAGTGAAGTAAACGCGATTTTACACTCATTAGGCCTAGAAAATCGAATTTCTTGACTTCTTATAAACTCAGTATTCTTGGTCTATATAGGCTTATTATTACGTGAAACAACCATTTATAAGATTTTTTCGAAGTTTAAAAGAAGTGAAGTAAACGCGATTTTACACTCAATAGAGGCTAGAAAATCGTATTTCTTGACTTTTTGAAAACTCAGTATTTTTGGTATATAGAGACTTATTATGAGGTAATACATCGTTTTATATGATTTTTCAGCAGTTTGAAAGAAGTGAAGTAAACGCGACTTTACACTCAATAGAGGCTAGAAAATCGAATTTCTTGACTTTTGGAAAACTCAGTATTTTTGGTATTTAGAGGCTTATTATGAGGTAATACATCGATTTATACGATTTTTAAGCAGTTTGAAAGAAGTGAAGTAAACGCGATTTTGCACTCAATAGAGGCTAGAAATTCGAATTTCTTGACTTTTTGAAAACTCAGTATTTTTTTGTATATAGAAGCTTATTATGAGGTAATACATCGATTTAAATGATTTTTAAGCAGTTTGAAAGAAGTGAAGTAAACGCGATTTTACACTCACTAGGGGATAGATAATCGAATTTGTTGAATTTTTAAAAACTCAGTATTTTTGGTATATAGAGGCTTATTATGAGGTAATACATCAATTTATACGATTTTTAAGCAGTTTGAAAGAAGTGAAGTAAACGCGATTTTACACTCAATAGAGGCTAGAAAATCGAATTTCTTGACTTTTTGAAAACTCAATATTCTTGGTATATAGAGGCTTATTATGAGGTGATAGACCCATTTATATGATTTTTTCGACGTTTGAAAGACGTGAAGTAAACGCGATTTTACACTCAATAGAGGCTAGAAAATCGAATTTCTTGACTTTTTGAAAACTCAGTATTTTTGGTATATAGAAGCTTATTATGAGGTAATACATCGATTTAAATGATTTTTAAGCAGTTTGAAAGAAGTGAAGTAAACGCGATTTTACACTCACTAGGGGATAGAAATTCGGATTTGTTGACTTTTTAAAAACTCAGTATTTTTGGTATATAGAGGCTTATTATGAGGTGATAGATCCATTTATATGATTTTTAAGCAGTTTGAAAGAAGTGAAGTAAACGCGATTTTACACTCACTAGGGGTTAGAAAATCGATTTTCTTGACTTGTTAAAAACTTAATATTCTTGGTATATAGAGGCTTATTATGAGGTGATACATCCATTTATATGATTTTTAAGCAGTTTGAAAGAACTGAAGTAAACGCGATTTTACACTCACTAGGGGATAGAAAATCGAATTTCTTGACTTTTTAAAAACTTAGTATTCTTGGTATATATAGGCTGATTATTACGTCAAACATACATGTATATGATTTTTTCGAAGTTTGAAAGAAGTGAAGTAAACGCGATTTTACACTCACTAGGCCTAGAAAATCGAATTTCTTGACTTCTTATAAACTCAGTATTCTTGGTATACATAGGCTTATTATGACGTGAAACAACCATTTATATGATTTTTTCGAAGTTTGAAAGAAGTGAAGTAAACGCGATTTTACACTCAATAGAGGCTAGAAAATCGAATTTCTTGACTTTTTGAAAACTCAGTAGTTTTGTTATATACAGGCTTATTATGAGGTAATACATCGATTTATATGATTTTTAAGCAGTTTGAAAGAAGTGAAGTAAACGCGAATTTACACTCACTAGGGGCAAGAAAATCGATTTTCTTGACTTTTTAAAAACTCAATATTCTTGGTATATAGAGGCTTATTATGAGGTGATACATCCATTTATATGATTTTTAATCAGTTTGAAAGAAGTGAAGTAAACGCGATTTTACACTCACTAGGGGATAGAAAATCGAATTTCTTGACTTGTTAAAAACTCAATATTCTTGGTATATAGAGGCTTATTATGAGGTGATACATCCATTTATATGATTTTTAAGCAGTTTGAAAGAAGTGAAGTAAACGCGAATTTACACTCACTAGGGGCTAGAAAATCGATTTTCTTGACTTTTTAAAAACTCAATATTCTTGGTATATAGAGGCTTATTATGAGGTGATACATCCATTTATATGATTTTTAATCAGTTTGAAAGAAGTGAAGTAAACGCGAATTTACACTCACTAGGGGCTAGAAAATCGATTTTCTTGAATTGTTAAAAACTCAATATTCTTGGTATATAGAGGCTTATTTTGAGGTGATAGATCCATTTATATGGTTTTTAAGCAGTTTGAATTAAGTGAAGTAAACGCGATTTTACACTCACTAAGGGGATAGAAAATAGAATTTCTTGACTTTTTAAAAAGTCAACATTCTTGGTTTATATAGGCTTATTATGAGGTGATACAACCATTTATATGAATTTTAAGCAGTTTTAAAGAAGTGAAGTAAACGCGATTTTACACTCACTAGAAGCTAGAAAATCGAATTTCTTGACTTTTTAAAAACTCAGTATTCTTGGTATATATAGGCTTATTATGACGTGAAACAACCATTTATATGATTTTATCGAAGTTTGAAAGAAGTGAAGTAAACGCGATTTTACACTCAATAGAGGCTAGAAAATCGAATTTCTTGACTTTTTGAAAACTCAGTATTTTTGGTATATAGAGGGTTATTATGAGGTAATACATCGATTTATATAATTTTTAAGCAGTTTGAAAAAAGTGAAGTAAACGCGATTTTACACTCAATAGAGGCTAGAAAATCGAATTTCTTGACTTTTTGAAAGCTCAGTATTTTTGGTATATAGAAGCTTATTATGAGGTAATACATCGATTTAAATGATTTTTAAGCAGTTTGAAAGAAGAGAAGTTAACGCGATTTTACACTCCTTAAGGGGATAGAAAATCGAATTTCTTGACGTTTTAAAAACTTAGTATTCTTGGTATACATAGGCTTATTATGACGTGAAAACCATTTATATGATTTTTTCGAAGTTTGAAAGAAGTGAAGTAAACGCTACTTTACACTCAATAGAGGCTAGAAAATCGAATTTCTTGACTTTTTGAAAACTCAGTATTTTTGGTATATAGAGGCTTATTATGAGGTAATACATCGATTTATATGATTTTTAAGCAGTTTGAAAGAAGTGAAGTAAACGCGATTTTACACTCACTAGGGGATAGAAAATCCAATTTCTTGACTTGTTAAAAACTCAATATTCTTGGTATATAGAGGCTTATTATGAGGTGATACATCCATTTATATGATTTTTAAGCAGTTTGAAAGAAGTGTATTAAACGCGATTTTACACTCAATAGAGGCTAGAAAATCGAATTTCTTGACTTTTTGAAAACTCAGTATTTTTGGTATATTGAAGCTTATTATGAGGTAATACATCGATTTATATAATTTTTAAGCAGTTTGATAAAAGTGAAGTAAACGCGATTTTACACTCAATAGAGGCTAGAAAATCGAATTTCTTGACTTTTTGAAAAATCAGTATTTTTTGTATATAGAGACTAATTATGAGGTAATACATCGTTTTATATGATTTTTAAGCAGTTTTAAAGAAGTGAAGTAAACGCGATTTTACACTCACTAAGGGCTAGAAAATGGAATTTCTTGATTTTTTGAAAGCTCAGTATTTTTGGTATATAGAAGCTTATTATGAGGTAATACATCGATTTAAATGATTTTTAAGCAGTTTGAAAGAAGTGAAGTTAACGCGATTTTACACTCACTAAGGGGATAGAAAATAGAATTTCTTGACTTTTTAAAAACTCAATATTCTTGGTTTATATAGGCTTATTATGAGGTGACACAACCATTTATATGTATTTTAAGCAGTTTTAAAGACGTGAAGTAAACGCGATTTTACACTCACTAGGGCTAGAAAATCGAATTTCTTGACTTTTTAAAAACTCAGTATTCTTGGTATATATAGGCTTAATATGACGTGAAACAACCATTTATATGATTTTTTCGAAGTTTGAAAGAAGTGAAGTAAACGGGATTTTACACTCAATAGAGCCTAGAAAATGGAATTTCTTGACTTTTTGAAAACTCAGTATTTTTGGTATATAGAGGGTTATTATGAGGTAATACATCGATTTATATAATTTTTAAGCAGTTTGAAAAAAGTGAAGTAAACGCGATTTTACACTCAATAGAGGCTAGAAAATCGAATTTCTTGACTTTTTGAACACTCAGTATTTTTGGTGTATAGAAGCTTATTATGAGGTAATACATCGATTTAAATGATTTTTAAGCAGTTTGAAAGAAGTGAAGTAAACGCGATTTTATACTCACTAGGGGATAGAAAATCGAATTACTTGACTTGCTAAAAACTCAATATTCTTGGTATATAGAGGCTTATTATGAGGTGATACATCCATTTATATGATTTTTAAGCAGTTTGAAAGAAGTGTAGTAAACGCGATTTTACACTCACTAGGAGCTAGAAAATCGAATTTCTTGACTTGTTAAAAACTCAATATTCTTGGTATATAGAGGCTTATTATGAGGTAATACATCGATTTATATAATTTTTAAGCAGTTTTAAAGAAGTGAAGTAAACGCGATTTTACACTCAATAGAGGTAGAAAATCGAATTTCTTGACTTTTTGAAAGCTCAGTATTTTTTGTATATAGAAGCTTATTATGAGGTAATACATCGATTTAAATGATTTTTAAGCAGTTTGAAAGAAGTGAAGTTAACGCGATTTTACACTCACTAAGGGGATAGAAAATAGAATTTCTTGACTTTTTAAAAACTCAATATTCTTGGTTTATATATGCTTATTATGAGGTGATACAACCATTTATATGAATTTTAAGCAGTTTTAAAGAAGTGAAGTAAACGCGATTTTTCACTCACTAGGGGCTAGAAAATCGAATTTCTTGACTTTTTGAAAACTCAGTATTTTTGGTATATGGAGACTTATTATGAGGTAATACATCGTTTTCTATGATTTTTAAGCAGTTTGAAAGAAGTGAAGTAAACGCGATTTTACACTCACTAGAAGCTAGAAAATCGAATTTCTTGACTTTTTAAAAACTCAGTATTCTTGGTATATATAGGCTTATTATTACGTGAAACAACCATTTATAAGGTTTTTTCGAAGTTTAAAAGAAGTGAAGTAAACGCGATTTTACACTCAATAGAGGCTAGAAAATCGTATTTCTTGACTTTTTGAAAACTCAGTATTTTTGGTATATAGAGACTTATTATGAGGTAATACATCGTTTTATATGATTTTTAAGCAGTTTGAAAGAAGTGAAGTAAACGCCATTTTACACTCAATAGAGGCTAGAAAATCGTATTTCCTGACTTTTTGAAAACTCAGTATTTTTGGTATATAGAGACTTATTATGAGGTAATACATCGTTTTATATGAATTTTAAGCAGTTTGAAAGAAGTGAAGTAAACGCGACTTTACACTCAATAGAGGCTAGAAAATCGAATTTCTTGACTTTTTGAACAATCAGTATTTTTGGTATATAGAAGCTTAATATGAGGTAATACATCGATTTAAATGATTTTTAAGCAGTTTGAAAGAAGTGAAGTAAACGCGATTTTACACTCACTAGGGGATAGAAAATCGAATTTCTTGACTTGTTAAAAACTCAATATTCTTGGTATATACAGGCTTATTATGAGGTGATACATCCATTTATATGATTTTTAAGCAGTTTGAAACAAGTGTAATAAACGCGATTTTACACTCACTAGGAGCTAGAAAATCGAATTTCTTGACTTGTTAAAAACTCAATATTCTTGGTATATAGAGGCTTATTATGAGGTAATACATCGATTTATATAATTTTTAAGCAGTTTGAAAAAAGTGAAGTAAACGCGATTTTACACTCAATAGAGGCTAGAAAATCGAATTTCTTGACTTTTTGAAAAGTCAGTATTTTTTGTATATAGAGACTTATTATGAGGTAATACATCGTTTTATATGATTTTTAAGCAGTTTTAAAGAAGTGAAGTAAACGCGATTTTACACTCACTAGGGTCTAGAAAATCGAATTTCTTGACTTGTTAAAAACTCAATATTCTTGGTATATAGAGGCTTATTATGAGGTAATACATCGATTTATATAATTTTTAAGCAGTTTGAAAAAAGTGAAGTAAACGCGATTTTACACTCAATAGAGGCTAGAAATCGAATTTCTTGACTTTTTGAAAGCTCAGTATTTTTGGTATATAGAAGCTTATTATGAGGTAATACATCGATATAAATGATTTTAAAGCAGTTTGAAAGAAGTGAAGTTAACGCGATTTTACACTCACTAAGGGGATAGAAAATAGAATTTCTTGACTTTTTAAAAACTTAGTATTCTTGGTATACATAGGCTTATTATGACGTGAAACAACCATTTATATGATTTTTTTGAAGTTTGAATGAAGTGAAGTAAACGCGATTTTACACTCAATAGAGGCTAGAAAATCGAATTTCTTGACTTTTTGAAAGCTCAGTATTTTTGGTATATAGAAGCTTATTATGAGGTAATACATCGATTTAAATGATTTTTAAGCAGTTTGAAAGAAGTGAAGTAAACGCGATTTTACACTCACTAAGGGGATAGAAAATAGAATTTCTTGACGTTTCAAAAACTTAGTATTCTTGGTATACATAGGCTTATTATGACGTGAAAACCATTTATATGATTTTTTCGAAGTTTGAAAGAAGTGAAGTAAACGCGACTTTACACTCAATAGAGGCTAGAAAATCGAATTTCTTGACTTTTTGAAAACTCAGTATTTTTGGTATATAGAGGCTTATTATGAGGTAATACATCGATTTATATGATTTTTAAGCAGTTTGAAAGAAGTGAAGTAAACGCGATTTTACACTCACTAGGGGATAGAAAATCCAATTTCTTGACTTGTTAAAAACTCAATATTCTTGGTATATAGAGGCTTATTATGAGGTGATACATCCATTTATATGATTTTTAAGCAGTTTGAAAGAAGTGTAATAAACGCGATTTTACACTCACTAGGAGCTAGAAAATCGAATTTCTTGACTTGTTAAAAACTCAATATTCTTGGTATATAGAGGCTTATTATGAGGTAATACATCGATTTATATAATTTTTAAGCAGTTTGAAAAAAGTGAAGTAAACGCGATTTTACACTCAATAGAGGCTAGAAAATCGAATTTCTTGACTTTTTGAAAAGTCAGTATTTTTTGTATATAGAGACTTATTATGAGGTAATACATCGTTTTATATGATTTTTAAGCAGTTTTAAAGAAGTGAAGTAAACGCGATTTTACACTCACTAGGGTCTAGAAAATCGAATTTCTTGACTTGTTAAAAACTCAATATTCTTGGTATATAGAGGCTTATTATGAGGTAATACATCGATTTATATAATTTTTAAGCAGTTTGAAAAAAGTGAAGTAAACGCGATTTTACACTCAATAGAGGCTAGAAAATCGAATTTCTTGACTTTTTGAAAGCTCAGTATTTTTGGTATATAGAAGCTTATTATGAGGTAATACATCGATATAAATGATTTTAAAGCAGTTTGAAAGAAGTGAAGTTAACGCGATCTTACACTCACTAAGGGGATAGAAAATAGAATTTCTTGACTTTTTAAAAACTTAGTATTCTTGGTATACATAGGCTTATTATGACGTGAAACAACCATATATATGATTTTTTTGAAGTTTGAATGAAGTGAAGTAAACGCGATTTTACACTCAATAGAGGCTAGAAAATCGAATTTCTTGACTTTTTGAAAGCTCAGTATTTTTGGTATATAGAAGCTTATTATGAGGTAATACATCGATTTAAATGATTTTTAAGCAGTTTGAAAGAAGTGAAGTTAACGCGATTTTACACTCCTTAAGGGGATAGAAAATCGAATTTCTTGACGTTTTAAAAACTTAGTATTCTTGGTATACATAGGCTTATTATGACGTGAAAACCATTTATATGATTTTTTCGAAGTTTGAAAGAAGTGAAGTAAACGCGACTTTACACTCACTAGGGGATAGAAAATCCAATTTCTTGACTTGTTAAAAACTCAATATTCTTGGTATATAGAGGCTTATTATGAGGTGATACATCCAATTATATGATTTTTAAGCAGTTTGAAAGAAGTGTATTAAACGCGATTTTACACTCAATAGGAGCTAGAAAATCGAATTTCTTGACTTGTTAAAAACTCAATATTCTTGGTATATAGAGGCTTATTATGAGGTGATACATCCATTTATATGATTTTTTCGAAGTTTGAAAGAAGTGAAGTAAACGCGATTTTACACTCACTAAGGGGATAGAAAATAGAATTTCTTGACTTTTTAAAAACTCAACATTCTTGGTTTATATAGGCTTATTATGAGGTGATACAACCATTTATATGAATTTTAAGCAGTTTTAAAGAAGTGAAGTAAACGCGATTTTACACTCACTAGAAGCTAGAAAATCGAATTTCTTGACTTTTTAAAAACTCAGTATTCTTGGTATATATAGGCTTATTATGACGTGAAACAACCATTTATATGATTTTATCGAAGTTTGAAAGAAGTGAAGTAAACGCGATTTTACACTCAATAGAGGCTAGAAAATCGAATTTCTTGACTTTTTGAAAACTCAGTATTTTTGGTATATAGAGGGTTATTATGAGGTAATACATCGATTTATATAATTTTTAAGCAGTTTGAAAGAAGTGAAGTAAACGCGATTTTACACTCAATAGAGGCTAGAAAATCGAATTTCTTGACTTTTTGAAAGCTCAGTATTTTTGGTATATAGAAGCTTATTATGAGGTAATACATCGATTTAAATGATTTTTAAGCAGTTTGAAAGAAGTGAAGTTAACGCGATTTTACACTCCTTAAGGGGATAGAAAATCGAATTTCTTGACGTTTTAAAAACTTAGTATTCTTGGTATACATAGGCTTATTATGATGTGAAAACCATTTATATGATTTTTTCGAAGTTTGAAAGAAGTGAAGTAAACGCGATTTTACACTCAATAGAGGCTAGAAAATCGAATTTCTTGACTTTTTGAAAACTCAGTATTTTTGGTATATAGAGGCTTATTATGAGGTAATACATCGATTTATATGATTTTTAAGCAGTTTGAAAGAAGTGAAGTAAACGCGAATTTACACTCACTAGGGGCTAGAAAATCGATTTTCTTGAATTGTTAAAAACTCAATATTCTTGGTATATAGAGGCTTATTTTGAGGAGATAGATCCATTTATATGATTTTTAAGCAGTTTGAAAGAAGTGAAGTAAACGCGATTTTACACTCACTAGGGGATAGAAAATCGAATTTCTTGACTTTTTAAAAACTCAGTATTTTTGGTATATAGAGGCATATTATGAGGTAATACATCGATTTATATGATTTTTAAGCAGTTTGAAAGAAGTGAAGTAAACGCGATTTTACACTCAATAGAGGCTAGAAAATCGAATTTCTTGACTTTTTGAAAACTCAGTATTTTTGGTATATTGAAGCTTATTATGAGGTAATACATCGATTTATATAATTTTTAAGCAGTTTGATAAAAGTGAAGTAAACGCGATTTTACACTCAATAGAGGCTAGAAAATCGAATTTCTTGACTTTTTGAAAAATCAGTATTTTTTGTATATAGAGACTAATTATGAGGTAATACATCGTTTTATATGATTTTTAAGCAGTTTTAAAGACGTGAAGTAAACGCGATTTTACACTCACTAAGGGCTAGAAAATGGAATTTCTTGATTTTTTGAAAGCTCAGTATTTTTGGTATATAGAAGCTTATTATGAGGTAATACATCGATTTAAATGATTTTTAAGCAGTTTGAAAGAAGTGAAGTTAACGCGATTTTACACTCACTAAGGGGATAGAAAATAGAATTTCTTGACTTTTTAAAAACTCAATATTCTTGGTTTATATAGGCTTATTATGAGGTGACACAACCATTTATATGAATTTTAAGCAGTTTTAAAGACGTGAAGTAAACGCGATTTTACACTCACTAGGGCTAGAAAATCGAATTTCTTGACTTTTTAAAAACTCAGTATTCTTGGTATATATAGGCTTAATATGACGTGAAACAACCATTTATATGATTTTTTCGAAGTTTGAAAGAAGTGAAGTAAACGGGATTTTACACTCAATAGAGCCTAGAAAATGGAATTTCTTGACTTTTTGAAAACTCAGTATTTTTGGTATATAGAGGGTTATTATGAGGTAATACATCGATTTATATAATTTTTAAGCAGTTTGAAAAAAGTGAAGTAAACGCGATTTTACACTCAATAGAGGCTAGAAAATCGAATTTCTTGACTTTTTGAACACTCAGTATTTTTGGTGTATAGAAGCTTATTATGAGGTAATACATCGATTTAAATGATTTTTAAGCAGTTTGAAAGAAGTGAAGTAAACGCGATTTTATACTCACTAGGGGATAGAAAATCGAATTTCTTGACTTGCTAAAAACTCAATATTCTTGGTATATAGAGGCTTATTATGAGGTGATACATCCATTTATATGATTTTTAAGCAGTTTGAAAGAAGTGTAGTAAACGCGATTTTACACTCACTAGGAGCTAGAAAATCGAATTTCTTGACTTGTTAAAAATTCAATATTCTTGGTATATAGAGGCTTATTATGAGGTAATACATGGATTTATATAATTTTTAAGCAGTTTTAAAGAAGTGAAGTAAACGCGATTTTACACTCAATAGAGGTAGAAAATCGAATTTCTTGACTTTTTGAAAGATCAGTATTTTTTGTATATAGAAGCTTATTATGAGGTAATACATCGATTTAAATGATTTTTAAGCAGTTTGAAAGAAGTGAAGTTAACGCGATTTTACACTCACTAAGGGGATAGAAAATAGAATTTCTTGACTTTTTAAAAACTCAATATTCTTGGTTTATATAGGCTTATTATGAGGTGATACAACCATTTATATGAATTTTAAGCAGTTTTAAAGAAGTGAAGTAAACGCGATTTTTCACTCACTAGGGGCTAGAAAATCGAATTTCTTGACTTTTTGAAAACTCAGTATTTTTGGTATATGGAGACTTATTATGAGGTATGATTTCTATGATTTTTAAGCAGTTTGAAAGAAGTGAAGTAAACGCGATTTTACACTCACTAGAAGCTAGAAAATCGAATTTCTTGACTTTTTAAAAACTCAGTATTTTTGGTGTATATAGGCTTATTATGACGTGAAACAACCATTTATATGATTTTTTCGAAGTTTGAAAGAAGTGAAGTAAACGCGATTTTACACTCAATAGAGGCTAGAAAATCGAATTTCTTGACTTTTTGAAAACTCAGTATTTTTGGTATATAGAGGCTTATTATGAGGTAATACATCGATTTAAATGATTTTTAAGCAGTTTGAAAGAAGTGAAGTTAACGCGATTTTACACTCACTAAGGGGATAGAAAATAGAATTTCTTGACTTTTTAAAAATTCAATATTCTTGGTTTATATAGCCTTTTAATGAGGTGATACAACCATTTATATGACTTTTAAGCAGTTTTAAAGAAGTGGAGTAAACGCGATTTTACACTCACTAGGGGCTAGAGAATCGAATTTCTTGACTTTTTAAAAACTCAGTATTCTTGGTATATATAGGCTTATTATTACGTGAAACAACCATTTATAAGGTTTTTTCGAAGTTTAAAAGAAGTGAAGTAAACGCGATTTTACACTCAATAGAGGCTAGAAAATCGTATTTCTTGACTTTTTGAAAACTCAGTATTTTTGGTATATAGAGACTTATTATGAGGTAATACATCGTTTTATATGATTTTTAAGCAGTTTGAAAGAAGTGAAGTAAACGCGATTTTACACTCAATAGAGGCTAGAAAATCGTATTTCTTGACTTTTTGAAAACTCAGTATTTTTGGTATATAGAGACTTATTATGAGGTAATACATCGTTTTATATGAATTTTAAGCAGTTTGAAAGAAGTGAAGTAAACGCGACTTTACACTCAATAGAGGCTAGAAAATCGAATTTCTTGACTTTTTGAACACTCAGTATTTTTGGTATATAGAAGCTTAATATGAGGTAATACATCGATTTAAATGATTTTTAAGCAGTTTGAAAGAAGTGAAGTAAACGCGATTTTACACTCACTAGGGGATAGAAAATCGAATTTCTTGACTTGTTAAAAACTCAATATTCTTGGTATATACAGGCTTATTATGAGGTGATACATCCATTTATATGATTTTTAAGCAGTTTGAAAGAAGTGTAATAAACGCGATTTTACACTCACTAGGAGCTAGAAAATCGAATTTCTTGACTTGTTAAAAACTCAATATTCTTGATATATAGAGGCTTATTATGAGGTAATACATCGATTTATATAATTTTTAAGCAGTTTGAAAAAGTGAAGTAAACGCGATTTTACACTCAATAGAGGCTAGAAAATCGAATTTCTTGACTTTTTGAAAGCTCAGTATTTTTGGTATATAGAAGCTTATTATGAGGTAATACATCGATATAAATGATTTTAAAGCAGTTTGAAAGAAGTGAAGTTAACGCGATTTTACACTCACTAAGGGGATAGAAAATAGATTTTCTTGACTTTTTAAAAACTTAGTATTCTTGGTATACATAGGCTTATTATGACGTGAAACAACCATTTATATGATTTTTTTGAAGTTTGAATGAAGTGAAGTAAACGCGATTTTACACTCAATAGAGGCTAGAAAATCGAATTTCTTGACTTTTTGAAAGCTCAGTATTTTTGGTATATAGAAGCTTATTATGAGGTAATACATCGATTTAAATGATTTTTAAGCAGTTTGAAAGAAGTGAAGTTAACGCGATTTTACACTCACTAAGGGGATAGAAAATAGAATTTCTTGACTTTTTAAAAACTCAATATTCTTGGTTTATATAGGCTTATAATGAGGTGGTACAACCATTTATATGACTTTTAAGCAGTTTTAAAGAAGTGGAGTAAACGCGATTTTACACTCACTTGACTTTCTTGACTTTTTAAAAACTCAGTATTCTTGGTATATATAGGCTTATTATTACGTGAAACAACCATTTATAAGGTTTTTTCGAAGTTTAAAAGAAGTGAAGTAAACGCGATTTTACACTCAATAGAGGCTAGAAAATCGTATTTCTTGACTTTTTGAAAACTCAGTATTTTTGGTATATAGAGACTTATTATGAGGTAATACATCGTTTTATATGATTTTTAAGCAGTTTGAAAGAAGTGAAGTAAACGCGATTTTACACTCAATAGAGGCTAGAAAATCGTATTTCTTGACTTTTTGAAAACTCAGTATTTTTGGTATATAGAGACTAATTATGAGGTAATACATCGTTTTATATGATTTTTAAGCAGTTTGAAAGAAGTGAAGTAAACGCGACTTTACACTCAATAGAGGCTAGAAAATCGAATTTCTTGACTTTTGGAAAACTCAGTATTTTTGGTATATAGAGGCTTATTATGAGGTAATACATCGATTTATACGATTTTTAAGCAGTTTGAAAGAAGTGAAGTATACGCGATTTTACACTCAATAGAGGCTAGAAAATCGAATTTCTTGACTTTTGGAAAACTCAGTATTTTTTTGTATATAGAAGCTTATTATGAGGTAATACATCGATTTAAATGATTTTTAAGCAGTTTGAAAGAAGTGAAGTAAACGCGATTTTACACTCACTAGGGGATAGAAAATCGAATTTGTTGAATTTTTAAAAACTCAGTATTTTTGGTATATAGAGGCTTATTATGAGGTAATACATCAATTTATACGATTTTTAAGCAGTTTGAAAGAAGTGAAGTAAACGCGATTTTACACTCAATAGAGGCTAGAAAATCGAATTTCTTGACTTTTGGAAAACTCAGTATTTTTGGTATATAGAGGCTTATTACGAGGTAATACATCGATTTATATAATTTTTAAGCAGTTTGAAAAACGTGAATTAAACGCGATTTTACACTCAATAGAGGCTAGAAAATCGAATTTCTTGACTTTTTGAAAGCTCAGTATTTTTGGTATATAGAGGCTTATTATGAGGTAATACATGGATTTAAATGATTTTTAAGCAGTTTGAAAGAAGTGAAGTAAACGCGATTTTACACTCAATAGAGGCTAGAAAATCGAATTTCTTGACTTTTTGAAAACTCAGTATTTTTGGTATATAGAGGCTTATTATGAGGTAATACATCGATTTAAATGATTTTAAAGCAGTTTGAAAAAGTAAAGTAAACGCGATTTTACACTCACTAAGGGGATAGAAAATAGAATTTCTTGACTTTTTAAAAACTCAATATTCTTGGTTTATATAGGCTTATTATGAGGTGACACAACCATTTATATGAATTTTAAGCAGTTTTAAAGACGTGAAGTAAACGCGATTTTACACTCACTAGGGCTAGAAAATCGAATTTCTTGACTTTTTAAAAACTCAGTATTCTTGGTATATATAGGCTTAATATGACGTGAAACAACCATTTATATGATTTTTTCGAAGTTTGAAAGAAGTGAAGTAAACGGGATTTTACGCTCAATAGAGCCTAGAAAATGGAATTTCTTGACTTTTTGAAAACTCAGTATTTTTGGTATATAGAGGGTTATTATGAGGTAATACATCGATTTATATAATTTTTAAGCAGTTTGAAAAAAGTGAAGTAAACGCGATTTTACACTCAATAGAGGCTAGAAAATCGAATTTCTTGACTTTTTGAACACTCAGTATTTTTGGTGTATAGAAGCTTATTATGAGGTAATACATCGATTTAAATGATTTTTAAGCAGTTTGAAAGAAGTGAAGTAAACGCGATTTTATACTCACTAGGGGATAGAAAATCGAATTTCTTGACTTGCTAAAAACTCAATATTCTTGGTATATAGAGGCTTATTATGAGGTGATACATCCATTTATATGATTTTTAAGCAGTTTGAAAGAAGTGTAGTAAACGCGATTTTACACTCACTAGGAGCTAGAAAATCGAATTTCTTGACTTGTTAAAAACTCAATATTCTTGGTATATAGAGGCTTATTATGAGGTAATACATCGATTTATATAATTTTTAAGCAGTTTTAAAGAAGTGAAGTAAACGCGATTTTACACTCAATAGATGTAGAAAATCGAATTTCTTGACTTTTTGAAAGATCAGTATTTTTTGTATATAGAAGCTTATTATGAGGTAATACATCGATTTAAATGATTTTTAAGCAGTTTGAAAGAAGTGAAGTTAACGCGATTTTACACTCACTAAGGGGATAGAAAATAGA
Source organism: Deroplatys truncata (assembly GCA_030765065.1). Classification (NCBI taxonomy): domain Eukaryota; kingdom Metazoa; phylum Arthropoda; class Insecta; order Mantodea; family Mantidae; genus Deroplatys; species Deroplatys truncata. The sequence goes on from JAUKNL010000071.1 coordinate 75,413, forward strand.
ATTTCTTGACTTTTTAAAAACTCAATATTCTTGGTTTATATAGGCTTATTATGAGGTGATACAACCATTTATATGAATTTTAAGCAGTTTTAAAGAAGTGAAGTAAACGCGATTTTTCACTCACTAGGGGCTAGAAAATCGAATTTCTTGACTTTTTGAAAACTCAGTATTTTTGGTATATGGAGACTTATTATGAGGTAATACATCGTTTTCTATGATTTTTAAGCAGTTTGAAAGAAGTGAAGTAAACGCGATTTTACACTCACTAGAAGCTAGAAAATCGAATTTCTTGACTTTTTAAAAACTCAGTATTTTTGGTGTATATAGGCTTATTATGACGTGAAACAACCATTTATATGATTTTTTCGAAGTTTGAAAGAAGTGAAGTAAACGCGATTTTACACTCAATAGAGGCTAGAAAATCGAATTTCTTGACTTTTTGAAAACTCAGTATTTTTGGTATATAGAGGCTTATTATGAGGTAATACATCGATTTAAATGATTTTTAAGCAGTTTGAAAGAAGTGAAGTTAACGCGATTTTACACTCACTAAGGGGATAGAAAATAGAATTTCTTGACTTTTTAAAAATTCAATATTCTTGGTTTATATAGCCTTTTAATGAGGTGATACAACCATTTATATGACTTTTAAGCAGTTTTAAAGAAGTGGAGTAAACGCGATTTTACACTCACTAGGGGCTAGAGAATCGAATTTCTTGACTTTTTAAAAACTCAGTATTCTTGGTATATATAGGCTTATTATTACGTGAAACAACCATTTATAAGGTTTTTTCGAAGTTTAAAAGAAGTGAAGTAAACGCGATTTTACACTCAATAGAGGCTAGAAAATCGTATTTCTTGACTTTTTGAAAACTCAGTATTTTTGGTATATAGAGACTTATTATGAGGTAATACATCGTTTTATATGATTTTTAAGCAGTTTGAAAGAAGTGAAGTAAACGCGATTTTACACTCAATAGAGGCTAGAAAATCGTATTTCTTGACTTTTTGAAAACTCAGTATTTTTGGTATATAGAAGCTTAATATGAGGTAATACATCGATTTAAATGATTTTTAAGCAGTTTGAAAGAAGTGAAGTAAACGCGATTTTACACTCACTAGGGGATAGAAAATCGAATTTCTTGACTTGTTAAAAACTCAATATTCTTGGTATATACAGGCTTATTATGAGGTGATACATCCATTTATATGATTTTTAAGCAGTTTGAAAGAAGTGTAATAAACGCGATTTTACACTCACTAGGAGCTAGAAAATCGAATTTCTTGACTTGTTAAAAACTCAATATTCTTGATATATAGAGGCTTATTATGAGGTAATACATCGATTTATATAATTTTTAAGCAGTTTGAAAAAGTGAAGTAAACGCGATTTTACACTCAATAGAGGCTAGAAAATCGAATTTCTTGACTTTTTGAAAAGTCAGTATTTTTTGTATATAGAGACTTATTATGAGGTAATACATCGTTTTATATGATTTTTAAGCAGTTTTAAAGAAGTGAAGTAAACGCGATTTTACACTCACTAGGGTCTAGAAAATCGAATTTCTTGACTTGTTAAAAACTCAATATTCTTGGTATATAGAGGCTTATTATGAGGTAATACATCGATTTATATAATTTTTAAGCAGTTTGAAAAAAGTGAAGTAAACGCGATTTTACACTCAATAGAGGCTAGAAAATCGAATTTCTTGACTTTTTGAAAGCTCAGTATTTTTGGTATATAGAAGCTTATTATGAGGTAATACATCGATATAAATGATTTTAAAGCAGTTTGAAAGAAGTGAAGTTAACGCGATTTTACACTCACTAAGGGGATAGAAAATAGATTTTCTTGACTTTTTAAAAACTTAGTATTCTTGGTATACATAGGCTTATTATGACGTGAAACAACCATTTATATGATTTTTTTGAAGTTTGAATGAAGTGAAGTAAACGCGATTTTACACTCAATAGAGGCTAGAAAATCGAATTTCTTGACTTTTTGAAAGCTCAGTATTTTTGGTATATAGAAGCTTATTATGAGGTAATACATCGATTTAAATGATTTTTAAGCAGTTTGAAAGAAGTGAAGTTAACGCGATTTTACACTCACTAAGGGGATAGAAAATAGAATTTCTTGACTTTTTAAAAACTCAATATTCTTGGTTTATATAGGCTTATAATGAGGTGGTACAACCATTTATATGACTTTTAAGCAGTTTTAAAGAAGTGGAGTAAACGCGATTTTACACTCACTTGACTTTCTTGACTTTTTAAAAACTCAGTATTCTTGGTATATATAGGCTTATTATTACGTGAAACAACCATTTATAAGGTTTTTTCGAAGTTTAAAAGAAGTGAAGTAAACGCGATTTTACACTCAATAGAGGCTAGAAAATCGTATTTCTTGACTTTTTGAAAACTCAGTATTTTTGGTATATAGAGACTTATTATGAGGTAATACATCGTTTTATATGATTTTTAAGCAGTTTGAAAGAAGTGAAGTAAACGCGATTTTACACTCAATAGAGGCTAGAAAATCGTATTTCTTGACTTTTTGAAAACTCAGTATTTTTGGTATATAGAGACTTATTATGAGGTAATACATCGTTTTATATGATTTTTAAGCAGTTTGAAAGAAGTGAAGTAAACGCGACTTTACACTCAATAGAGGCTAGAAAATCGAATTTCTTGACTTTTGGAAAACTCAGTATTTTTGGTATATAGAGGCTTATTATGAGGTAATACATCGATTTATACGATTTTTAAGCAGTTTGAAAGAAGTGAAGTATACGCGATTTTACACTCAATAGAGGCTAGAAAATCGAATTTCTTGACTTTTGGAAAACTCAGTATTTTTTTGTATATAGAAGCTTATTATGAGGTAATACATCGATTTAAATGATTTTTAAGCAGTTTGAAAGAAGTGAAGTAAACGCGATTTTACACTCACTAGGGGATAGAAAATCGAATTTGTTGAATTTTTAAAAACTCAGTATTTTTGGTATATAGAGGCTTATTATGAGGTAATACATCAATTTATACGATTTTTAAGCAGTTTGAAAGAAGTGAAGTAAACGCGATTTTACACTCAATAGAGGCTAGAAAATCGAATTTCTTGACTTTTGGAAAACTCAGTATTTTTGGTATATAGAGGCTTATTACGAGGTAATACATCGATTTATATAATTTTTAAGCAGTTTGAAAAACGTGAATTAAACGCGATTTTACACTCAATAGAGGCTAGAAAATCGAATTTCTTGACTTTTTGAAAGCTCAGTATTTTTGGTATATAGAGGCTTATTATGAGGTAATACATGGATTTAAATGATTTTTAAGCAGTTTGAAAGAAGTGAAGTAAACGCGATTTTACACTCAATAGAGGCTAGAAAATCGAATTTCTTGACTTTTTGAAAACTCAGTATTTTTGGTATATAGAGGCTTATTATGAGGTAATACATCGATTTAAATGATTTTAAAGCAGTTTGAAAAAGTAAAGTAAACGCGATTTTACACTCAATAGAGGCTAGAAAATCGAATTTCTTGACTTTTTGAAAACTCAATATTCTTGGTATATAGAGGCTTATTATGAGGTGATAGACCCATTTATATGATTTTTTCGAAGTTTGAAAGACGTGAAGTAAACGCGATTTTACACTCACTAGGGGCAAGAAAATCGATTTTCTAGACCTGTTGAAAACTCAATATTCTTGGTATATACCTATAGGCTTATTATGAGGTGATACAACCATTTATATGAATTTTAAGCAGTTTTAAAGAAGTGAAGTAAACGCGATTTTACACTCACTAGGGGCTAGAAACTCGATTTTTTTTACTTGTTAAAAACTCAATATTCTTGGTATATAGAGGCTTATTATGAGGTGATACATCCATTTATATGATTTTTTCGAAGTTTGAAAGAAGTGAAGTAAACGCGATTTTACACTCAATAGAGGCTAGAAAATCGAATTTCTTGACTTTTGGAAAACTCAGTATTTTTGGTATATAGAGGCTTATTACGAGGTAATACATCGATTTATATAATTTTTAAGCAGTTTGAAAAACGTGAATTAAACGCGATTTTACACTCAATAGAGGCTAGAAAATCGAATTTCTTGACTTTTTGAAAGCTCAGTATTTTTGGTATATAGAAGCTTATTATGAGGTAATACATCGATTTAAATGATTTTTAAGCAGTATGAAAGAAGAACGCGATTTTACACTCAATAGAGGCTAGAAAATCGAATTTCTTGACTTTTTGAAAACTCAGTATTTTTGGTATATAGAGGCTTATTATGAGGTAATACATCGATTTAAATGATTTTTAAGCAGTTTGAAAAAGTGAAGTAAACGCGATTTTACACTCAATAGAGGCTAGAAAATCGAATTTCTTGACTTTTTGAAAAATCAGTATTTTTGGTATATAGAGGATTATTATGACGTGAAACAACCATTTATATGATTTTTTCGAAGTTTGAAAGAAGTGAAGTAAACGCAATTTTACACTCACTAGGGGCTAGAAAATCGATTTTCTTGAATTGTTAAAAACTCAATATTCTTAGTATATAGAGGCTTATTATGAGGTGATAGATGCATTTATATTATTTTTAAGCAGTTTTAAGAAGTGAAGTAAAAGCGATTTTACACTCACTAGGGGCAAGAAAATCGATTTTCTTGACTTGTTGAAAACTCAATATTCTTGGTATATACCTATAGGCTTATAATGAGGTGATACAACCATTCATGTGAATTTTAAGCAGTTTTAAAGAAGTGAAGTAAACGCGATTTTACACTCACTAGGGGCAAGAAAAGCGATTTTCTTGACTTGTTGGAAACTCAATATTCTTGGTATATATAGGCTTATTATGAGGTGAAACAACCATTTATATCAATTTTAAGCAGTTTTAAAGAAGTGAAGTAAACGCGATTTTACACTCACTAGGGGCTAGAAAATCGAATTTCTTGACTTTTTAAAAACTCAGTATCCTTGGTATATATAGGCTTATTATGACGTGAAACAACCGTTTATATGATTTTTTCGAAGTGTGATAGAAGTGAAGTAAACTCGATTTTACACTCAATAGAGGCTAGAAAATCGAATTTCTTGACTTTTTGAAAACTCAGTATTTTTTGGTATTTAGAAGCTTATTATGAGGTAATACATCGATTTAAATGATTTTTAAGCAGTTTGAAAGAAGTGAAGTAAACGCGATTTTACACTCACTAGGGGCTAGAAAATCGATTTTCTTGACTTGTTAAAAACTCAATATTCTTGGTATATAGAGGCTTATTATGAGGTGATACATCCATTTATATGATCTTTAAGCAGTTTGAAAAACGTGAAGTAAACGCGAATTTACACTCAATAGGGGCTAGAAAATCGATCTTCTTGAATTGTTAAAAACTCAAAATTCTAGGTATATAGAGGCTTATTATGAGGTGATAGATCTATTTATATGATTTTTAAACAGTTTGAAAGAAGTGAAGTAAACGCGATTTTACACTCACTAGGGGATAGAAAATCGATCTTCTTGAATTGTTAAAAATTCAATATTCTAGGTATATAGAGGCTCATTATGAGGTGATAGATCTATTTATATGATTTTTAAACAGTTTGAAAGAAGTGAAGTAAACGTGATTTTACACTCACTAGGGGATAGAAAATCGAATTTGTTGAATTTTTAAAAACTCAGTATTTTTGGTATATAGAGGCTTATTATGAGGTAATACATCGATTTGAATGATTTTTAAGCAGTTTGAAAGAAGTGAAGTTAACGCGATTTTACACTCATTAAGGGGATAGCAAATCGAATTTCTTGACTTTTAAAAACTTAGTATTCTTGGTATACATAGGCTTGTTATGACGCGAAACAACCATTTATATGATTTTTTCGAAGTTTGAAAGAAGTGAAGTAAACGCGATTTTACACTCAATAGAGGCTAGAAAATCGAATTTCTTGACTTTTTGAAAACTCAGTAGTTTTGTTCTATACAGGCTTATTATGAGGTAATACATCGATTTATATGATTTTTAAGCAGTTTGAAAGAAGTGAAGTAAACGCGAATTTACACTCACTAGGGGCTAGAAAATCGATTTTCTTGACTTTTTAAAAACTCAATATTCTTGGTATATAGAGGCTTATTATGAGGTGATACATCCATTTATATGATTTTTAATCAGTTTGAAAGAAGTGAAGTAAACGCGATTTTACACTCACTAGGGGATAGAAAATCGAATTTCTTGACTTGTTAAAAACTCAATATTCTTGGTATATAGAGGCATATTATTACGTGAAACAACCATTTATAAGGTTTTTTCGAAGTTTAAAAGAAGTGAAGTAAACGCGATTTTACACTCAATAGAGGCTAGAAAATCGTATTTCTTGACTTTTTGAAAACTCAGAATTTTTGGTATATAGAGACTTATTATGAGGTAATACATCGTTTTATATGATTTTTAAGCAGTTTGAAAGAAGTGAAGTAAACGCGATTTTATACTCACTAGAAGCTAGAAAATCGAATTTCTTGACTTTTTAAAAACTCTGGTTTTTGGTATATATAGGCTTATTATGACGTGAAACAATCATTTATATGATTTTTTCCAAGTTTGAAAGAAGTGAAGTAAACGCGACTTTACACTCAATAGAGGCTAGAAAATCGAATTTCTTGACTTTTTGAAAACTCAGTATTTTTGGTATATAGAGGCTTATTATGAGGTAATACATCGATTTATACGATTTTTAAGCAGTTTGAAAGAAGTGAAGTAAACGCGATTTTACACTCAATAGAGGCTAGAAAATCGAATTTCTTGACTTTTTGAAAACTCAGTATTTTTTTGTATATAGAAGCTTATTATGAGGTAATACATCGATTTAAATGATTTTAAGCAGTTTGAAAGAAGTGAAGTAAACGCGATTTTACACTCAATAGAGGCTAGAAAATCGAATTTCTTGACTTTTTGAAAACTCAGTATTTTTGGTATATAGAGGCTTATTATGAGGTAATACATCGATTTAAATGATTTTAAAGCAGTTTGAAAAAGTAAAGTAAACGCGATTTTACACTCAATAGAGGCTAGAAAATCGAATTTCTTGACTTTTTGAAAACTCAATATTCTTGGTATATAGAGGCTTATTATGAGGTGATAGACCCATTTATATGATTTTTTCGAAGCTTGAAAGACGTGAAGTAAACGCGATTTTACACTCACTAGGGGCAAGAAAATCGATTTTCTAGACCTGTTGAAAACTCAATATTCTTGGTATATACCTATAGGCTTATTATGAGGTGATACAACCATTTATATGAATTTTAAGCAGTTTTAAAGAAGTGAAGTAAACGCGATTTTACACTCACTAGGGGCTAGAAACTCGATTTTTTTTACTTGTTAAAAACTCAATATTCTTGGTATATAGAGGCTTATTATGAGGTGATACATCCATTTATATGATTTTTTCGAAGTTTGAAAGAAGTGAAGTAAACGCGATTTTACACTCAATAGAGGCTAGAAAATCGAATTTCTTGACTTTTGGAAAACTCAGTATTTTTGGTATATAGAGGCTTATTACGAGGTAATACATCGATTTATATAATTTTTAAGCAGTTTGAAAAACGTGAATTAAACGCGATTTTACACTCAATAGAGGCTAGAAAATCGAATTTCTTGACTTTTTGAAAGCTCAGTATTTTTGGTATATAGAAGCTTATTATGAGGTAATACATCGATTTAAATGATTTTTAAGCAGTATGAAAGAAGTGAAGTAAACGCGATTTTACACTCAATAGAGGCTAGAAAATCGAATTTCTTGACTTTTTGAAAACTCAGTATTTTTGGTATATAGAGGCTTATTATGAGGTAATACATCGATTTAAATGATTTTTAAGCAGTTTGAAAAAGTGAAGTAAACGCGATTTTACACTCAATAGAGGCTAGAAAATCGAATTTCTTGACTTTTTGAAAAATCAGTATTTTTGGTATATAGAGGATTATTATGACGTGAAACAACCATTTATATGATTTTTTCGAAGTTTGAAAGAAGTGAAGTAAACGCAATTTTACACTCACTAGGGGCTAGAAAATCGATTTTCTTGAATTGTTAAAAACTCAATATTCTTAGTATATAGAGGCTTATTATGAGGTGATAGATGCATTTATATTATTTTTAAGCAGTTTTAAGAAGTGAAGTAAAAGCGATTTTACACTCACTAGGGGCAAGAAAATCGATTTTCTTGACTTGTTGAAAACTCAATATTCTTGGTATATACCTATAGGCTTATAATGAGGTGATACAACCATTCATGTGAATTTTAAGCAGTTTTAAAGAAGTGAAGTAAACGCGATTTTACACTCACTAGGGGCAAGAAAAGCGATTTTCTTGACTTGTTGGAAACTCAATATTCTTGGTATATATAGGCTTATTATGAGGTGAAACAACCATTTATATCAATTTTAAGCAGTTTTAAAGAAGTGAAGTAAACGCGATTTTACACTCACTAGGGGCTAGAAAATCGATCTTCTTGAATTGTTAAAAACTCAATATTCTAGGTATATAGAGGCTTATTATGAGGTGATAGATCTATTTATATGATTTTTAAACAGTTTGAAAGAAGTGAAGTAAACGCGATTTTACACTCACTAGGGGATAGAAAATCGATCTTCTTGAATTGTTAAAAATTCAATATTCTAGGTATATAGAGGCTCATTATGAGGTGATAGATCTATTTATATGATTTTTAAACAGTTTGAAAGAAGTGAAGTAAACGTGATTTTACACTCACTAGGGGATAGAAAATCGAATTTGTTGAATTTTTAAAAACTCAGTATTTTTGGTATATAGAGGCTTATTATGAGGTAATACATCGATTTGAATGATTTTTAAGCAGTTTGAAAGAAGTGAAGTTAACGCGATTTTACACTCATTAAGGGGATAGCAAATCGAATTTCTTGACTTTTTAAAAACTTAGTATTCTTGGTATACATAGGCTTGTTATGACGCGAAACAACCATTTATATGATTTTTTCGAAGTTTGAAAGAAGTGAAGTAAACGCGATTTTACACTCAATAGAGGCTAGAAAATCGAATTTCTTGACTTTTTGAAAACTCAGTAGTTTTGTTATATACAGGCTTATTATGAGGTAATACATCGATTTATATGATTTTTAAGCAGTTTGAAAGAAGTGAAGTAAACGCGAATTTACACTCACTAGGGGCTAGAAAATCGATTTTCTTGACTTTTTAAAAACTCAATATTCTTGGTATATAGAGGCTTATTATGAGGTGATACATCCATTTATATGATTTTTAATCAGTTTGAAAGAAGTGAAGTAAACGCGATTTTACACTCACTAGGGGATAGAAAATCGAATTTCTTGACTTGTTAAAAACTCAATATTCTTGGTATATAGAGGCATATTATTACGTGAAACAACCATTTATAAGGTTTTTTCGAAGTTTAAAAGAAGTGAAGTAAACGCGATTTTACACTCAATAGAGGCTAGAAAATCGTATTTCTTGACTTTTTGAAAACTCAGTATTTTTGGTATATAGAGACTTATTATGAGGTAATACATCGTTTTATATGATTTTTAAGCAGTTTGAAAGAAGTGAAGTAAACGCGATTTTATACTCACTAGAAGCTAGAAAATCGAATTTCTTGACTTTTTAAAAACTCTGGTTTTTGGTATATATAGGCTTATTATGACGTGAAACAATCATTTATATGATTTTTTCCAAGTTTGAAAGAAGTGAAGTAAACGCGACTTTACACTCAATAGAGGCTAGAAAATCGAATTTTCTTGACTTTTGGAAAACTCAGTATTTTTGGTATATAGAGGCTTATTATGAGGTAATACATCGATTTATACGATTTTTAAGCAGTTTGAAAGAAGTGAAGTAAACGCGATTTTACACTCAATAGAGGCTAGAAAATCGAATTTCTTGACTTTTTGAAAACTCAGTATTTTTTTGTATATAGAAGCTTATTATGAGGTAATACATCGATTTAAATGATTTTTAAGCAGTTTGAAAGAAGTGAAGTAAACGCGATTTTACACTCACTAGGGGATAGAAAATCGAATTTGTTGAATTTTTAAAAACTCAGTATTTTTGGTATATAGAGGCTTATTATGAGGTAATACATCAATTTATACGATTTTTAAGCAGTTTGAAAGAAGTGAAGTAAACGCGATTTTACACTCAATAGAGGCTAGAAAATCGAATTTCTTGACTTTTTGAAAACTCAATATTCTTGGTATATAGAGGCTTATTATGACGTGAAACAACCGTTTATATGATTTTTTCGAAGTGTGATAGAAGTGAAGTAAACTCGATTTTACACTCAATAGAGGCTAGAAAATCGAATTTCTTGACTTTTTGAAAACTCAGTATTTTTTGGTATATAGAAGCTTATTATGAGGTAATACATCGATTTAAATGATTTTATCGAAGTTTGAAAGAAGTGAAGTAAACGCGATTTTACACTCACTAGGGGCTAGAAAATCGATTTTCTTGACTTGTTAAAAACTCAATATTCTTGGAATATAGAGGCTTATTATGAGGTGATACATCCATTTATATGATCTTTAAGCAGTTTGAAAAACGTGAAGTAAACGCGAATTTACACTCAATAGGGGCTAGAAAATCGATCTTCTTGAATTGTTAAAAACTCAATATTCTAGGTATATAGAGGCTTATTATGAGGTGATAGATCTATTTATATGATTTTTATACAGTTTGAAAGAAGTGAAGTAAACGCGATTTTACACTCACTAGGGGATAGAAAATCGATCTTCTTGAATTGTTAAAAACTCAATATTCTAGGTATATAGAGGCTCATTATGAGGTGATAGATCTATTTATATGATTTTTAAACAGTTTGAAAGAAGTGAAGTAAACGTGATTTTAAACTCACTAGGGGATAGAAAATCGAATTTGTTGAATTTTTAAAAACTCAGTATTTTTGGTATATAGAGGCTTATTATGAGGTAATACATCAATTTATACGATTTTTAAGCAGTTTGAAAGAAGTGAAGTAAACGCGATTTTACACTCAATAGAGGCTAGAAAATCGAATTTCTTGACTTTTTGAAAACTCAGTATTTTTGGTATATAGAAGCTTATTATGAGGTAATATATCGATTTAAATGATTTTTAAGCAGTTTGAAAGAAGTGAAGTAAACGCGATTTTACACTCACTAGGGGATAGAAAATCGAATTTGTTGACTTTTTAAAAACTCAGTATTTTTGGTATATAGAGGCTTATTATGAGGTGATAGATCCATTTATATGGTTTTTAAGCAGTTTGAAAGAAGTGAAGTAAACGCGATTTTACACTCACTAGGGGATAGAAAATCGATTTTCTTCACTTGTTAAAAACTTAATATTCTTGGTATATAGAGGCTTATTATGAGGTGATACATCCATTTATATGATTTTTAAGCAGTTTGAAAGAACTTAAGTAAACGCGATTTTACACTCACTAGGGGATAGAAAATCGAATATCTTGACTTTTTAAAAACTTAGTATTCTTGGTATATATAGGCTGATTATTACGTCAAACAAACATGTATATGATTTTTTCGAAGTTTGAAAGAAGTGAAGTAAACGCGATTTTACACTCACTAGGCCTAGAAAATCGAATTTCTTGACTTCTTATAAACTCAGTATTCTTGGTCTATATAGGCTTCAAATGACGTGAAACAACCATTTATATGATTTTTTCGAAGTTTAAAAGAAGTGAAGTAAACGCAATTTTACACTCAATAGAGGCTAGAAAATCGAATTTCTTGACTTTTTGAAAAATCAGTATTTTTGGTATATAGAGGATGATTATGAGGTAATACATCGATTTGAATGATTTTTAAGCAGTTTGAAAGAAGTGAAGATAACGCGATTTTACACTCATTAAGGGGATAGCAAATCGAATTTCTTGACTTTTTAAAAACTTAGTATTCTTGGTATACATAGGCTTATTATGACGCGAAACAACCATTTATATGATTTTTTCGAAGTTTGAAAGAAGTGAAGTAAACGCGATTTTACACTCAATAGAGGATAGAAAATCGAATTTCTTGACTTTTTGAAAACTCAGTAGTTTTGTTATATACAGGCTTATTTTGAGGTAATACATCGATTTATATGATTTTAAAGCAGTTTGAAAGAAGTGAAGTAAACGCGAATTTACACTCACTAGGGGCTAGAAAATCGATTTTCTTGACTTTTTTAAAACTCAATATTCTTGGTATATAGAGGCTTATTATGAGGTGATACATCCATTTATATGATTTTTAATCAGTTTGAAAGAAGTGAAGTAAACGCGATTTTACACTCACTAGGGGATAGAAAATCGAATTTCTTGACTTGTTAAAAACTCAATATTCTTGGTATATAGAGGCATATTATTACGTGAAACAACCATTTATAAGGTTTTTTCGAAGTTTAAAAGAAGTGAAGTAAACGCGATTTTACACTCAATAGAGGCTAGAAAATCGTATTTCTTGACTTTTTGAAAACTCAGTATTTTTGGTATATAGAGACTTATTATGAGGTAATACATCGTTTTATATGATTTTTAAGCAGTTTTAAAGAAGTGAAGTAAACGCGATTTTATACTCACTAGAAGCTAGAAAATCGAATTTCTTGACTTTTTAAAAACTCTGGTTTTTGGTATATATAGGCTTATTATGACGTGAAACAACCATTTATATGATTTTTTCCAAGTTTGAAAGAAGTGAAGTAAACGCGACTTTACACTCAATAGAGGCTAGAAAATCGAATTTCTTGACTTTTGGAAAACTCAGTATTTTTGGTATATAGAGGCTTATTATGAGGTAATACATCGATTTATACGATTTTTAAGCAGTTTGAAAGAAGTGAAGTAAACGCGATTTTACACTCAATAGAGGCTAGAAAATCGAATTTCTTGACTTTTTGAAAACTCAGTATTTTTTTGTATATAGAAGCTTATTATGAGGTAATACATCGATTTAAATGATTTTTAAGCAGTTTGAAAGAAGTGAAGTAAACGCGATTTTACACTCACTAGGGGATAGAAAATCGAATTTGTTGAATTTTTAAAAACTCAGTATTTTTGGTATATAGAGGCTTATTATGAGGTAATACATCAATTTATACGATTTTTAAGCAGTTTGAAAGAAGTGAAGTAAACGCGATTTTACACTCAATAGAGGCTAGAAAATCGAATTTCTTGACTTTTTGAAAACTCAATATTCTTGGTATATAGAGGCTTATTATGAGGTGATAGACCCATTTATATGATTTTTTCGAAGTTTGAAAGACGTGAAGTAAACGCGATTTTACACTCACTAGGGGCAAGAAAATCGATTTTCTAGACCTGTTGAAAACTCAATATTCTTGGTATATACCTATAGGCTTATTATGAGGTGATACAACCATTTATATGAATTTTAAGCAGTTTTAAAGAAGTGAAGTAAACGCGATTTTACACTCACTAGGGGCTAGAAACTCGATTTTTTTGACTTGTTAAAAACTCAATATTCTTGGTAAATAGAGGCTTATTATGAGGTGATACATCCATTTATATGATTTTTTCTAAGTTTGAAAGAAGTGAAGTAAACGCGATTTTACACTCAATAGAGGATAGAAAATCGAATTTCTTGACTTTTTGAAATCTCAGTAGTTTTGTTATATACAGTCTTATTATGAGGTAATACATCGATTTATATGATTTTAAAGCAGTTTGAAAGAAGTGAAGTAAACGCGAATTTACACTCACTAGGGGCTAGAAAATCGATTTTCTTGACTTTTTAAAAACTCAATATTCTTGGTATATAGAGGCTTATTATGAGGTGATACATCCATTTATATGATTTTTAATCAGTTTGAAAGAAGTGAAGTAAACGCGATTTTACACTCACTAGGGGATAGAAAATCGAATTTCTTGACTTGTTAAAAACTCAATATTCTTGGTATATAGAGGCATATTATTACGTGAAACAACCATTTATAAGGTTTTTTCGAAGTTTAAAAGAAGTGAAGTAAACGCGATTTTACACTCAATAGAGTCTAGAAAATCGTATTTCTTGACTTTTTGAAAACTCAGTATTTTTGGTATATAGAGCCTTATTATGAGGTAATACATCGTTTTATATGATTTTTAAGCAGTTTGAAAGAAGTGAAGTAAACGCGATTTTACACTCACTAGAAGCTAGAAAATCGAATTTCTTGACTTTTTAAAAACTCTGGTTTTTGGTATATATAGGCTTATTATGACGTGAAACAACCATTTATATGATTTTTTCGAAGTTTGAAAGAAGTGAAGTAAACGCGACTTTACACTCAATAGAGGCTAGAAAATCGAATTTCTTGACTTTTGGAAAACTCAGTATTTTTGGTATATAGAGGCTTAGTATGAGGTAATACATCGATTTATACGATCTTTAAGCAGTTTGAAAGAAGTGAAGTAAACGCGATTTTACACTCAATAGAGGCTAGAAAATCGAATTTCTTGACTTTTTGAAAACTCAGTATTTTTGGTATATAGAAGCTTATTATGAGGTAATACATCGATTTAAATGATTTTTAAGCAGTTTGAAAGAAGTGAAGTAAACGCGATTTTACACTCAATAGAGGCTAGAAAATCGAATTTCTTGACTTTTTGTAAACTCAGTATTTTTGGTATATAGAGGCTTATTATGAGGTAATACATCGATTTAAATGATTTTTAAGCAGTTTGAAAGAAGTGAAGTAAACGCGATTTTACACTCACTAGGGGATAGAAAATCGAATTTGTTGACTTTTTAAAAACTCAGTATTTTTGGTATATAGAGGCTTATTATGAGGTGATAGATCCATTTATATGATTTTGAAGCAGTTTGAAAGAAGTGAAGTAAACGCGATTTTACACTCACTAGGGGCTAGAAAATCGATTTTCTTGACTTGTTAAAAACTTAATATTCTTGGTATATAGAGGCTTATTATGAGGTGATACATCCATTTATATGATTTTTAAGCAGTTTGAAAGAACTGAAGTAAACGCGATTTTACACTCACTAGGGGATAGAAAATCGAATTTCTTGACTTTTTAAAAACTTAGTATTCTTGGTATATATAGGCTTATTATTACGTCAAACAAACATGTATATGATTTTTTCGAAGTTTGAAAGAAGTGAAGTAAACGCGATTTTACACTCACTAGGCCTAGAAAATCGAATTTCTTGACTTCTTATAAACTCAGTATTCTTGGTCTATATAGGCTTCAAATGACGTGAAACAACCATTTATATGATTTTTTCGAAGTTTAAAAGAAGTGAAGTAAACGCAATTTTACACTCAATAGAGGCTAGAAAATCGAATTTCTTCACTTTTTGAAAAATCAGTATTTTTGGTATATTGAGGATTATTATGAGGTAATACATCGATTTAAATGATTTTTAAGCAGTTTGAAAGAAGGGAAGTTAACGCGATTTTACACTCATTAAGGGGATAGCAAATCGAATTTCTTGACTTTTTAAAAACTTAGTATTCTTGGTATACATAGGCTTATCATGACGTGAAACAACCATTTATATGATTTTTTCGAAGTTTGAAAGAAGTGAAGTAAACGCGATTTTACACTCAATAGAGGCTAGAAAATCGAATTTCTTGACTTTTTGAAAACTCAGTAGTTTTGTTATATACAGGCTTATTATGAGGTAATACATCGATTTATATGATTTTTAAGCAGTTTGAAAGAAGTGAAGTAAACGCGAATTTACACTCACAAGGGGCTAGAAAATCGATTTTCTTGACTTGTTAAAAACTCAATATTCTTGGTATATAGAGGCTTATTATGAGGTGATACATCCATTTATATGATTTTTAATCAGTTTGAAAGAAGTGAAGTAAACGCGATTTTACACTCAATAGAGGCTAGAAAATCGAATTTCTTGACTTTTTTAAAACTCAGTATTTTTGGTATATAGAAGCCTATTATGAGGTAATACATCGATTTAAATGATTTTTAAGCAGTTTGAAAGAAGAGAAGTAAACGCGATTTTACACTCACTAGGGGATAGAAAATCGAATTTCTTGACTTGTTAAAAACTCAATATTCTTGGTATATAGAGGCTTATTATGAGGTGATACATCCATTTATATGATTTTTAAGCAGTTTGAAAGAAGTGTAGTAAACGCGATTTTACACTCACTAGAAGCTAGAAAATCGAATTTCTTGACTTTTTAAAAACTCTGGTTTTTGGTATATATAGGCTTATTATGACGTGAAACAACCATTTATATGATTTTTTCGAAGTTTGAAAGAAGTGAAGTAAACGCGACTTTACACTCAATAGAGGCTAGAAAATCGAATTTCTTGACTTTTGGAAAACTCAGTATTTTTGGTATATAGAGGCTTAGTATGAGGTAATACATCGATTTATACGATCTTTAAGCAGTTTGAAAGAAGTGAAGTAAACGCGATTTTACACTCAATAGAGGCTAGAAAATCGAATTTCTTGACTTTTTGAAAACTCAGTATTTTTGGTATATAGAAGCTTATTATGAGGTAATACATCGATTTAAATGATTTTTAAGCAGTTTGAAAGAAGTGAAGTAAACGCGATTTTACACTCACTAGGGGATAGAAAATCGAATTTGTTGAATTTTTAAAAACTCAGTATTTTTGGTATATAGAGGCTTATTATGAGGTAATACATCAATTTATACGATTTTTAAGCAGTTTGAAAGAAGTGAAGTAAACGCGATTTTACACTCAATAGAGGCTAGAAAATCGAATTTCTTGACTTTTTGAAAACTCAATATTCTTGGTATATAGAGGCTTATTATGAGGTGATAGACCCATTTATATGATTTTTTCGAAGTTTGAAAGACGTGAAGTAAACGCGATTTTACACTCACTAGGGGCAAGAAAATCGATTTTCTAGACTTGTTGAAAACTCAATATTCTTGGTATATACCTATAGGCTTATTATGAGGTGATACAACCATTTATATGAATTTTAAGCAGTTTTAAAGAAGTGAAGTAAACGCGATTTCACACGCACTAGGGGCTAAACACTCGATTTTTTTGACTTGTTAAAAACTCAATATTCTTGGTATATAGAGGCTTATTATGAGGTGATACATCCATTTATATGATTTTTTCTAAGTTTGAAAGAAGTGAAGTAAACGCGATTTTACACTCAATAGAGGCTAGAAAATCGAATTTCTTAACTTTTGGAAAACTCAGTATTTTTGGTATATAGAGGCTTATTACGAGGTAATACATCGATTTAAATGATTTTTAAGCAGTTTGAAAGAAGTGAAGTTAATGCGATTTTACACTCACTAAGGGGATAGAAAATAGAATTTCTTGACTTGTTGAAAACTCAATATTCTTGGTTTATATAGGCTTATTATGAGGTGATACAACCATTTATATGAATTTTAAGCAGTTTTAAAAAAGTGAAGTAAACGCGATTTTACACTCACTAGGCCTAGAAAATCGAATTTCTTGACTTCTTATAAACTCAGTATTCTTGGTATGTATAGGCTTATTATGACGTGAAACAACCATTTATATGATTTTTTCGAAGTTTAGGAGAAGTGAAGTAAACGCAATTTTACACTCACTAGGGGCTAGAAAATCGATTTTCTTGAATTGTTAAAAACTTAATATTCTTAGTATATAGAGGCTTATTATGAGGTGATAGATGCATTTATATGATTTTTAAGCAGTTTTAAGAAGCGAAGTAAAAGCGATTTTACACTCACTAGGGGCAAGAAAATCGATTTTCTTGACTTGTTGAAAACTCAATATTCTTGGTATATACCTATAGGCTTATAATGAGGTGATACAACCATTCATATGAATTTTAAGCAGTTTTAAAGAAGTGAAGTAAACGCGATTTTACATTCAATAGAGGCTAGAAAATCGAATTTCTTGACTTTTGGAAAACTCAGTATTTTTGGTATATAGAAGCTTATTATGTGGTAATACATCGATTTAAATGATTTTTAAGCAGTTTGAAAGAAGTGAAGTAAACGCGATTTTACACTCAATAGAGTCTAGAAAATCGTATTTCTTGACTTTTTGAAAACTCAGTATTTTTGGTATATAGAGCCTTATTATGAGGTAATACATCGTTTTATATGATTTTTAAGCAGTTTGAAAGAAGTGAAGTAAACGCGATTTTACACTCACTAGAAGCTAGAAAATCGAATTTCTTGACTTTTTAAAAACTCTGGTTTTTGGTATATATAGGCTTATTATGACGTGAAACAACCATTTATATGATTTTTTCGAAGTTTGAAAGAAGTGAAGTAAACGCGACTTTACACTCAATAGAGGCTAGAAAATCGAATTTCTTGACTTTTGGAAAACTCAGTATTTTTGGTATATAGAGGCTTAGTATGAGGTAATACATCGATTTATACGATCTTTAAGCAGTTTGAAAGAAGTGAAGTAAACGCGATTTTACACTCAATAGAGGCTAGAAAATCGAATTTCTTGACTTTTTGAAAACTCAGTATTTTTGGTATATAGAAGCTTATTATGAGGTAATACATCGATTTAAATGATTTTTAAGCAGTTTGAAAGAAGTGAAGTAAACGCGATTTTACACTCACTAGGGGATAGAAAATCGAATTTGTTGAATTTTTAAAAACTCAGTATTTTTGGTATATAGAGGCTTATTATGAGGTAATACATCAATTTATACGATTTTTAAGCAGTTTGAAAGAAGTGAAGTAAACGCGATTTTACACTCAATAGAGGCTAGAAAATCGAATTTCTTGACTTTTTGAAAACTCAATATTCTTGGTATATAGAGGCTTATTATGAGGTGATAGACCCATTTATATGATTTTTTCGAAGTTTGAAAGACGTGAAGTAAACGCGATTTTACACTCACTAGGGGCAAGAAAATCGATTTTCTAGACTTGTTGAAAACTCAATATTCTTGGTATATACCTATAGGCTTATTATGAGGTGATACAACCATTTATATGAATTTTAAGCAGTTTTAAAGAAGTGAAGTAAACGCGATTTCACACGCACTAGGGGCTAGAAACTCGATTTTTTTGACTTGTTAAAAACTCAATATTCTTGGTATATAGAGGCTTATTATGAGGTGATACATCCATTTATATGATTTTTTCGAAGTTTGAAAGAAGTGAAGTAAACGCGATTTTACACTCAATAGAGGCTAGAAAATCGAATTTCTTGACTTTTTGAAAACTCAGTATTTTTGGTATATAGAAGCTTATTATGAGGTAATACATCGATTTAAATGATTTTTAAGCAGTTTGAAAGAAGTGAAGTAAACGCGATTTTACACTCAATAGAGGCTAGAAAATCGAATTTCTTGACTTTTTGTAAACTCAGTATTTTTGGTATATAGAGGCTTATTATGAGGTAATACATCGATTTAAATGATTTTTAAGCAGTTTGAAAGAAGTGAAGTTAATGCGATTTTACACTCACTAAGGGGATAGAAAATAGAATTTCTTGACTTGTTGAAAACTCAATATTCTTGGTTTATATAGGCTTATTATGAGGTGATACAACCATTTATATGAATTTTAAGCAGTTTTAAAAAAGTGAAGTAAACGCGATTTTACACTCACTAGGCCTAGAAAATCGAATTTCTTGACTTCTTATAAACTCAGTATTCTTGGTATGTATAGGCTTATTATGACGTGAAACAACCATTTATATGATTTTTTCGAAGTTTAGGAGAAGTGAAGTAAACGCAATTTTACACTCACTAGGGGCTAGAAAATCGATTTTCTTGAATTGTTAAAAACTTAATATTCTTAGTATATAGAGGCTTATTATGAGGTGATAGATGCATTTATATGATTTTTAAGCAGTTTTAAGAAGTGAAGTAAAAGCGATTTTACACTCACTAGGGGCAAGAAAATCGATTTTCTTGACTTGTTGAAAACTCAATATTCTTGGTATATACCTATAGGCTTATAATGAGGTGATACAACCATTCATATGAATTTTAAGCAGTTTTAAAGAAGTGAAGTAAACGCGATTTTACATTCAATAGAGGCTAGAAAATCGAATTTCTTGACTTTTGGAAAACTCAGTATTTTTGGTATATAGAAGCTTATTATGTGGTAATACATCGATTTAAATGATTTTTAAGCAGTTTGAAAGAAGTGAAGTAAACGCGATTTTACACTCAATAGAGTCTAGAAAATCGTATTTCTTGACTTTTTGAAAACTCAGTATTTTTGGTATATAGAGCCTTATTATGAGGTAATACATCGTTTTATATGATTTTTAAGCAGTTTGAAAGAAGTGAAGTAAACGCGATTTTACACTCACTAGAAGCTAGAAAATCGAATTTCTTGACTTTTTAAAAACTCTGGTTTTTGGTATATATAGGCTTATTATGACGTGAAACAACCATTTATATGATTTTTTCGAAGTTTGAAAGAAGTGAAGTAAACGCGACTTTACACTCAATAGAGGCTAGAAAATCGAATTTCTTGACTTTTGGAAAACTCAGTATTTTTGGTATATAGAGGCTTAGTATGAGGTAATACATCGATTTATACGATCTTTAAGCAGTTTGAAAGAAGTGAAGTAAACGCGATTTTACACTCAATAGAGGCTAGAAAATCGAATTTCTTGACTTTTTGAAAACTCAGTATTTTTGGTATATAGAAGCTTATTATGAGGTAATACATCGATTTAAATGATTTTTAAGCAGTTTGAAAGAAGTGAAGTAAACGCGATTTTACACTCACTAGGGGATAGAAAATCGAATTTGTTGAATTTTTAAAAACTCAGTATTTTTGGTATATAGAGGCTTATTATGAGGTAATACATCAATTTATACGATTTTTAAGCAGTTTGAAAGAAGTGAAGTAAACGCGATTTTACACTCAATAGAGGCTAGAAAATCGAATTTCTTGACTTTTTGAAAACTCAATATTCTTGGTATATAGAGGCTTATTATGAGGTGATAGACCCATTTATATGATTTTTTCGAAGTTTGAAAGACGTGAAGTAAACGCGATTTTACACTCACTAGGGGTCAGAAAATCGATTTTCTAGACTTGTTGAAAACTCAATATTCTTGGTATATACCTATAGGCTTATTATGAGGTGATACAACCATTTATATGAATTTTAAGCAGTTTTAAAGAAGTGAAGTAAACGCGATTTCACACGCACTAGGGGCTAGAAACTCGATTTTTTTGACTTGTTAAAAACTCAATATTCTTGGTATATAGAGGCTTATTATGAGGTGATACATCCATTTATATGATTTTTAAGCAGTTTGAAAGAAGTGAAGTAAACGCGATTTTACACTCACTAGGGGATAGAAAATCGAATTTGTTGACTTTTTAAAAACTCAGTATTTTTGGTATATAGAGGCTTATTATGAGGTGATAGATCCATTTATATGATTTTTAAGCAGTTTGAAAGAAGTGAAGTAAACGCGATTTTACACTCACTAGGGGCTAGAAAATCGATTTTCTTGACTTGTTAAAAACTTAATATTCTTGGTATATAGAGGCTTATTATGAGGTGATACATCCATTTATATGATTTTTAAGCAGTTTGAAAGAACTGAAGTAAACGCGATTTTACACTCACTAGGGGATAGAAAATCGAATTTCTTGACTTTTTAAAAACTTAGTATTCTTGGTATATATAGGCTTATTATTACGTCAAACAAACATGTATATGATTTTTTCGAAGTTTGAAAGAAGTGAAGTAAACGCGATTTTACACTCACTAGGCCTAGAAAATCGAATTTCTTGACTTCTTATAAACTCAGTATTCTTGGTCTATATAGGCTTCAAATGACGTGAAACAACCATTTATATGATTTTTTCGAAGTTTAAAAGAAGTGAAGTAAACGCAATTTTACACTCAATAGAGGCTAGAAAATCGAATTTCTTCACTTTTTGAAAAATCAGTATTTTTGGTATATTGAGGATTATTATGAGGTAATACATCGATTTAAATGATTTTTAAGCAGTTTGAAAGAAGGGAAGTTAACGCGATTTTACACTCATTAAGGGGATAGCAAATCGAATTTCTTGACTTTTTAAAAACTTAGTATTCTTGGTATACATAGGCTTATCATGACGTGAAACAACCATTTATATGATTTTTTCGAAGTTTGAAAGAAGTGAAGTAAACGCGATTTTACACTCAATAGAGGCTAGAAAATCGAATTTCTTGACTTTTTGAAAACTCAGTAGTTTTGTTATATACAGGCTTATTATGAGGTAATACATCGATTTATATGATTTTTAAGCAGTTTGAAAGAAGTGAAGTAAACGCGAATTTACACTCACAAGGGGCTAGAAAATCGATTTTCTTGACTTGTTAAAAACTCAATATTCTTGGTATATAGAGGCTTATTATGAGGTGATACATCCATTTATATGATTTTTAATCAGTTTGAAAGAAGTGAAGTAAACGCGATTTTACACTCAATAGAGGCTAGAAAATCGAATTTCTTGACTTTTTTAAAACTCAGTATTTTTGGTATATAGAAGCCTATTATGAGGTAATACATCGATTTAAATGATTTTTAAGCAGTTTGAAAGAAGTGAAGTAAACGCGATTTTACACTCACTAGAAGCTAGAAAATCGAATTTCTTGACTTTTTAAAAACTCTGGTTTTTGGTATATATAGGCTTATTATGACGTGAAACAACCATTTATATGATTTTTTCGAAGTTTGAAAGAAGTGAAGTAAACGCGACTTTACACTCAATAGAGGCTAGAAAATCGAATTTCTTGACTTTTGGAAAACTCAGTATTTTTGGTATATAGAGGCTTAGTATGAGGTAATACATCGATTTATACGATCTTTAAGCAGTTTGAAAGAAGTGAAGTAAACGCGATTTTACACTCAATAGAGGCTAGAAAATCGAATTTCTTGACTTTTTGAAAACTCAGTATTTTTGGTATATAGAAGCTTATTATGAGGTAATACATCGATTTAAATGATTTTTAAGCAGTTTGAAAGAAGTGAAGTAAACGCGATTTTACACTCACTAGGGGATAGAAAATCGAATTTGTTGAATTTTTAAAAACTCAGTATTTTTGGTATATAGAGGCTTATTATGAGGTAATACATCAATTTATACGATTTTTAAGCAGTTTGAAAGAAGTGAAGTAAACGCGATTTTACACTCAATAGAGGCTAGAAAATCGAATTTCTTGACTTTTTGAAAACTCAATATTCTTGGTATATAGAGGCTTATTATGAGGTGATAGACCCATTTATATGATTTTTTCGAAGTTTGAAAGACGTGAAGTAAACGCGATTTTACACTCACTAGGGGCAAGAAAATCGATTTTCTAGACTTGTTGAAAACTCAATATTCTTGGTATATACCTATAGGCTTATTATGAGGTGATACAACCATTTATATGAATTTTAAGCAGTTTTAAAGAAGTGAAGTAAACGCGATTTCACACGCACTAGGGGCTAGAAACTCGATTTTTTTGACTTGTTAAAAACTCAATATTCTTGGTATATAGAGGCTTATTATGAGGTGATACATCCATTTATATGATTTTTTCGAAGTTTGAAAGAAGTGAAGTAAACGCGATTTTACACTCAATAGAGGCTAGAAAATCGAATTTCTTGACTTTTGGAAAACTCAGTATTTTTGGTATATAGAGGCTTATTACGAGGTAATACATCCATTTAAATGATTTTTAAGAAGTTTGAAAGAAGTGAAGTAAACGCGATTTTACACTCAATAGAGGCTAGAAAATCGAATTTCTTGACTTTTTGAAAGCTCAGTATTTTTGGTATATAGAAGCTTATTATGAGGTAATACATCGATTTAAATGATTTTTAAGCAGTTTGAAAGAAGTGAAGTAAACGCGATTTTACACTCAATAGAGGCTAGAAAATCGAATTTCTTGACTTTTTGAAAACTCAGTATTTTTGGTATATAGAGGCTTATTATGAGGTAATACATCGATTTAAATGATTTTTAAGCAGTTTGAAAGAAGTGAAGTAAACGCGATTTTACACTCACTAGGGGATAGAAAATCGAATTTGTTGACTTTTTAAAAACTCAGTATTTTTGGTATATAGAGGCTTATTATGAGGTGATAGATCCATTTATATGATTTTGAAGCAGTTTGAAAGAAGTGAAGTAAACGCGATTTTACACTCACTAGGGGCTAGAAAATCGATTTTCTTGACTTGTTAAAAACTTAATATTCTTGGTATATAGAGGCTTATTATGAGGTGATACATCCATTTATATGATTTTTAAGCAGTTTGAAAGAACTGAAGTAAACGCGATTTTACACTCACTAGGGGATAGAAAATCGAATTTCTTGACTTTTTAAAAACTTAGTATTCTTGGTATATATAGGCTTATTATTACGTCAAACAAACATGTATATGATTTTTTCGAAGTTTGAAAGAAGTGAAGTAAACGCGATTTTACACTCACTAGGCCTAGAAAATCGAATTTCTTGACTTCTTATAAACTCAGTATTCTTGGTCTATATAGGCTTCAAATGACGTGAAACAACCATTTATATGATTTTTTCGAAGTTTAAAAGAAGTGAAGTAAACGCAATTTTACACTCAATAGAGGCTAGAAAATCGAATTTCTTGACTTTTTGAAAAATCAGTATTTTTGGTATATAGAGGATTATTATGAGGTAATACATCGATTTAAATGATTTCTAAGCAGTTTGAAAGAAGGGAAGTTAACGCGATTTTACACTCATTAAGGGGATAGCAAATCGAATTTCTTGACTTTTTAAAAACTTAGTATTCTTGGTATACATAGGCTTATCATGACGTGAAACAACCATTTATATGATTTTTTCGAAGTTTGAAAGAAGTGAAGTAAACGCGACTTTACACTCAATAGAGGCTAGAAAATCGAATTTCTTGACTTTTGGAAAACTCAGTATTTTTGGTATATAGAGGCTTAGTATGAGGTAATACATCGATTTATACGATCTTTAAGCAGTTTGAAAGAAGTGAAGTAAACGCGATTTTACACTCAATAGAGGCTAGAAAATCGAATTTCTTGACTTTTTGAAAACTCAGTATTTTTGGTATATAGAAGCTTATTATGAGGTAATACATCGATTTAAATGATTTTTAAGCAGTTTGAAAGAAGTGAAGTAAACGCGATTTTACACTCACTAGGGGATAGAAAATCGAATTTGTTGAATTTTTAAAAACTCAGTATTTTTGGTATATAGAGGCTTATTATGAGGTAATACATCAATTTATACGATTTTTAAGCAGTTTGAAAGAAGTGAAGTAAACGCGATTTTACACTCAATAGAGGCTAGAAAATCGAATTTCTTGACTTTTTGAAAACTCAATATTCTTGGTATATAGAGGCTTATTATGAGGTGATAGACCCATTTATATGATTTTTTCGAAGTTTGAAAGACGTGAAGTAAACGCGATTTTACACTCATTAGGGGCAAGAAAATCGATTTTCTAGACTTGTTGAAAACTCAATATTCTTGGTATATACCTATAGGCTTATTATGAGGTGATACAACCATTTATATGAATTTTAAGCAGTTTTAAAGAAGTGAAGTAAACGCGATTTCACACGCACTAGGGGCTAGAAACTCGATTTTTTTGACTTGTTAAAAACTCAATATTCTTGGTATATAGAGGCTTATTATGAGGTGATACATCCATTTATATGATTTTTAAGCAGTTTGAAAGAAGTGAAGTAAACGCGATTTTACACTCACTAGGGGATAGAAAATCGAATTTGTTGACTTTTTAAAAACTCAGTATTTTTGGTATATAGAGGCTTATTATGAGGTGATAGATCCATTTATATGATTTTTAAGCAGTTTGAAAGAAGTGAAGTAAACGCGATTTTACACTCACTAGGGGCTAGAAAATCGATTTTCTTGACTTGTTAAAAACTTAATATTCTTGGTATATAGAGGCTTATTATGAGGTGATACATCCATTTATATGATTTTTAAGCAGTTTGAAAGAACTGAAGTAAACGCGATTTTACACTCACTAGGGGATAGAAAATCGAATTTCTTGACTTTTTAAAAACTTAGTATTCTTGGTATATATAGGCTTATTATTACGTCAAACAAACATGTATATGATTTTTTCGAAGTTTGAAAGAAGTGAAGTAAACGCGATTTTACACTCACTAGGCCTAGAAAATCGAATTTCTTGACTTCTTATAAACTCAGTATTCTTGGTCTATATAGGCTTCAAATGACGTGAAACAACCATTTATATGATTTTTTCGAAGTTTAAAAGAAGTGAAGTAAACGCAATTTTACACTCAATAGAGGCTAGAAAATCGAATTTCTTCACTTTTTGAAAAATCAGTATTTTTGGTATATTGAGGATTATTATGAGGTAATACATCGATTTAAATGATTTTTAAGCAGTTTGAAAGAAGGGAAGTTAACGCGATTTTACACTCATTAAGGGGATAGCAAATCGAATTTCTTGACTTTTTAAAAACTTAGTATTCTTGGTATACATAGGCTTATCATGACGTGAAACAACCATTTATATGATTTTTTCGAAGTTTGAAAGAAGTGAAGTAAACGCGATTTTACACTCAATAGAGGCTAGAAAATCGAATTTCTTGACTTTTTGAAAACTCAGTAGTTTTGTTATATACAGGCTTATTATGAGGTAATACATCGATTTATATGATTTTTAAGCAGTTTGAAAGAAGTGAAGTAAACGCGAATTTACACTCACAAGGGGCTAGAAAATCGATTTTCTTGACTTGTTAAAAACTCAATATTCTTGGTATATAGAGGCTTATTATGAGGTGATACATCCATTTATATGATTTTTAATCAGTTTGAAAGAAGTGAAGTAAACGCGATTTTACACTCAATAGAGGCTAGAAAATCGAATTTCTTGACTTTTTTAAAACTCAGTATTTTTGGTATATAGAAGCCTATTATGAGGTAATACATCGATTTAAATGATTTTTAAGCAGTTTGAAAGAAGTGAAGTAAACGCGATTTTACACTCACTAGAAGCTAGAAAATCGAATTTCTTGACTTTTTAAAAACTCTGGTTTTTGGTATATATAGGCTTATTATGACGTGAAACAACCATTTATATGATTTTTTCGAAGTTTGAAAGAAGTGAAGTAAACGCGACTTTACACTCAATAGAGGCTAGAAAATCGAATTTCTTGACTTTTGGAAAACTCAGTATTTTTGGTATATAGAGGCTTAGTATGAGGTAATACATCGATTTATACGATCTTTAAGCAGTTTGAAAGAAGTGAAGTAAACGCGATTTTACACTCAATAGAGGCTAGAAAATCGAATTTCTTGACTTTTTGAAAACTCAGTATTTTTGGTATATAGAAGCTTATTATGAGGTAATACATCGATTTAAATGATTTTTAAGCAGTTTGAAAGAAGTGAAGTAAACGCGATTTTACACTCACTAGGGGATAGAAAATCGAATTTGTTGAATTTTTAAAAACTCAGTATTTTTGGTATATAGAGGCTTATTATGAGGTAATACATCAATTTATACGATTTTTAAGCAGTTTGAAAGAAGTGAAGTAAACGCGATTTTACACTCAATAGAGGCTAGAAAATCGAATTTCTTGACTTTTTGAAAACTCAATATTCTTGGTATATAGAGGCTTATTATGAGGTGATAGACCCATTTATATGATTTTTTCGAAGTTTGAAAGACGTGAAATAAACGCGATTTTACACTCACTAGGGGCAAGAAAATCGATTTTCTAGACTTGTTGAAAACTCAATATTCTTGGTATATACCTATAGGCTTATTATGAGGTGATACAACCATTTATATGAATTTTAAGCAGTTTTAAAGAAGTGAAGTAAACGCGATTTCACACGCACTAGGGGCTAGAAACTCGATTTTTTTGACTTGTTAAAAACTCAATATTCTTGGTATATAGAGGCTTATTATGAGGTGATACATCCATTTATATGATTTTTTCGAAGTTTGAAAGAAGTGAAGTAAACGCGATTTTACACTCAATAGAGGCTAGAAAATCGAATTTCTTGACTTTTGGAAAACTCAGTATTTTTGGTATATAGAGGCTTATTACGAGGTAATACATCCATTTAAATGATTTTTAAGAAGTTTGAAAGAAGTGAAGTAAACGCGATTTTACACTCAATAGAGGCTAGAAAATCGAATTTCTTGACTTTTTGAAAGCTCAGTATTTTTGGTATATAGAAGCTTATTATGAGGTAATACATCGATTTAAATGATTTTTAAGCAGTTTGAAAGAAGTGAAGTAAACGCGATTTTACACTCAATAGAGGCTAGAAAATCGAATTTCTTGACTTTTTGAAAACTCAGTATTTTTGGTATATAGAGGCTTATTATGAGGTAATACATCGATTTAAATGATTTTTAAGCAGTTTGAAAGAAGTGAAGTAAACGCGATTTTACACTCACTAGGGGATAGAAAATCGAATTTGTTGACTTTTTAAAAACTCAGTATTTTTGGTATATAGAGGCTTATTATGAGGTGATAGATCCATTTATATGATTTTTAAGCAGTTTGAAAGAAGTGAAGTAAACGCGATTTTACACTCACTAGGGGCTAGAAAATCGATTTTCTTGACTTGTTAAAAACTTAATATTCTTGGTATATAGAGGCTTATTATGAGGTGATACATCCATTTATATGATTTTTAAGCAGTTTGAAAGAACTGAAGTAAACGCGATTTTACACTCACTAGGGGATAGAAAATCGAATTTCTTGACTTTTTAAAAACTTAGTATTCTTGGTATATATAGGCTTATTATTACGTCAAACAAACATGTATATGATTTTTTCGAAGTTTGAAAGAAGTGAAGTAAACGCGATTTTACACTCACTAGGCCTAGAAAATCGAATTTCTTGACTTCTTATAAACTCAGTATTCTTGGTCTATATAGGCTTCAAATGACGTGAAACAACCATTTATATGATTTTTTCGAAGTTTAAAAGAAGTGAAGTAAACGCAATTTTACACTCAATAGAGGCTAGAAAATCGAATTTCTTGACTTTTTGAAAAATCAGTATTTTTGGTATATAGAGGATTATTATGAGGTAATACATCGATTTAAATGATTTTTAAGCAGTTTGAAAGAAGGGAAGTTAACGCGATTTTACACTCATTAAGGGGATAGCAAATCGAATTTCTTGACTTTTTAAAAACTTAGTATTCTTGGTATACATAGGCTTATCATGACGTGAAACAACTATTTATATGATTTTTTCGAAGTTTGAAAGAAGTGAAGTAAACGCGATTTTACACTCAATAGAGGCTAGAAAATCGAATTTCTTGACTTTTTGAAAACTCAGTAGTTTTGTTATATACAGGCTTATTATGAGGTAATACATCGATTTATATGATTTTTAAGCAGTTTGAAAGAAGTGAAGTAAACGCGAATTTACACTCACAAGGGGCTAGAAAATCGATTTTCTTGACTTGTTAAAAACTCAATATTCTTGGTATATAGAGGCTTATTATGAGGTGATACATCCATTTATATGATTTTTAATCAGTTTGAAAGAAGTGAAGTAAACGCGATTTTACACTCAATAGAGGCTAGAAAATCGAATTTCTTGACTTTTTTAAAACTCAGTATTTTTGGTATATAGAAGCCTATTATGAGGTAATACATCGATTTAAATGATTTTTAAGCAGTTTGAAAGAAGTGAAGTAAACGCGATTTTGCACTCACTAGGGGCTAGAAAATCGAATTTCTTGATTTTTAAAAACTCAGTATTCTTGGTATATATAGGCTTATTATGACGTGAAACAACCATTTATATGATTTTTTCGAAGTTTGAAAGAAGTGAAGTAAACGCAATTTTACACTCAATAGAGGCTAGAAAATCGAATTTCTTGACTTTTTGAAAACTCAGTATTTTTGGTATAAAGAGGCTTATTATGAGGTAATACATCGATTTATATAATTTTTAAGCAGTTTGAAAAAAGTGAAGTAAACGCGATTTTACACTCAATAGAGGCTAGAAAATCGAATTTCTTGACTTTTTGAAAGCTCAGTATTTTTGGTATATAGAAGCTTATTATGAGGTAATACATCGATTTAAATGATCTTAAAGCAGTTTGAAAGAAGTGAAGTAAACGCGATTTTACACTCACTAAGGGGATAGAAAATAGAATTTCTTGACTTTTTAAAAACTTAGTATTCTTGGTATACATAGGCTTATTATGACGTGAAACAACCATTTATATGATTTTTTTGAAGTTTGAAAGAAGTGAAGTAAACGCGATCTTACACTCAATAGAGGCTAGAAAATCGAATTCCTTGACTTTTTGAAAGCTCAGTATTTTTGGTACATAGAAGCTTATTATGAGGTAAACATCGATTTAAATGATTTTTAAGCAGTTTGAAAGAAGTGAAGTTAACGCGATTTTACACTCACTAAGGGGATAGAAAATAGAATTTCTTGACTTTTTAAAAACTCAATATTCTTGGTTTATATAGGCTTATAATGAGGTGATACAGCCATTTATATGAATTTTAAGCAGTTTTAAAGAAGTGAAGTAAACGCGATTTTACACTCACTAGGGGCTAGATAATCGAATTTCTTGACTTTTTAAAAACTCAGTATTCTTGGTATATATAGGCTTATTATTACGTGAAACAACCATTTATAAGGTTTTTTCGAAGTTTAAAAGAAGTGAAGTAAACGCGATTTTACACTCAATAGAGTCTAGAAAATCGTATTTCTTGACTTTTTGAAAACTCAGTATTTTTGGTATATAGAGCCTTATTATGAGGTAATACATCGTTTTATATGATTTTTAAGCAGTTTGAAAGAAGTGAAGTAAACGGGATTTTACACTCACTAGAAGCTAGAAAATCGAATTTCTTGACTTTTTAAAAACTCTGGTTTTTGGTATATATAGGCTTATTATGACGTGAAACAACCATTTATATGATTTTTTCGAAGTTTGAAAGAAGTGAAGTAAACGCGACTTTACACTCAATAGAGGCTAGAAAATCGAATTTCTTGACTTTTGGAAAACTCAGTATTTTTGGTATATAGAGGCTTAGTATGAGGTAATACATCGATTTATACGATCTTTAAGCAGTTTGAAAGAAGTGAAGTAAACGTGATTTTACACTCAATAGAGGCTAGAAAATCGAATTTCTTGACTTTTTGAAAACTCAGTATTTTTGGTATATAGAAGCTTATTATGAGGTAATACATCGATTTAAATGATTTTTAAGCAGTTTGAAAGAAGTGAAGTAAACGCGATTTTACACTCACTAGGGGATAGAAAATCGAATTTGTTGAATTTTTAAAAACTCAGTATTTTTGGTATATAGAGGCTTATTATGAGGTAATACATCAATTTATACGATTTTTAAGCAGTTTGAAAGAAGTGAAGTTAACGCGATTTTACACTCACTAAGGGGATAGAAAATAGAATTTCTTGACTTTTTAAAAACTCAGTATTTTTGGTATATAGAGGCTTATTATGAGGTAATACATCAATTTATACGATTTTTAAGCGTTTGAAAGAAGTGAAGTAAACGCGATTTTACACTCACTAGGGGCTAGATAATCGAATTTCTTGACTTTTTAAAAACTCAGTATTCTTGGTATATATAGGCTTATTATTACGTGAAACAACCATTTATAAGGTTTTTTCGAAGTTTAAAAGAAGTGAAGTAAACGCGATTTTACACTCAATAGAGTCTAGAAAATCGAATTTCTTGACTTTTTGAAAACTCAATATTCTTGGTATATAGAGGCTTATTATGAGGTGATAGACCCATTTATATGATTTTTTCGAAGTTTGAAAGACGTGAAGTAAACGCGATTTTACACTCACAAGGGGCAAGAAAATCGATTTTCTAGACTTGTTGAAAACTCAATATTCTTGGTATATACCTATAGGCTTATTATGAGGTGATACAACCATTTATATGAATTT
This sequence comes from Deroplatys truncata, assembly GCA_030765065.1. NCBI lineage: Eukaryota > Metazoa > Arthropoda > Insecta > Mantodea > Mantidae > Deroplatys > Deroplatys truncata. Next base: position 107,327 of record JAUKNL010000071.1, read on the forward strand.
TAAGCAGTTTTAAAGAAGTGAAGTAAACGCGATTTTACACTCACTAGGGGCTAGAAACTCGATTTTTTTGACTTGTTAAAAACTCAATATTCTTGGTATATAGAGGCTTATTATGAGGTGATACATCCATTTATATGATTTTTTCGAAGTTTGAAAGAAGTGAAGTAAACGCGATTTTACACTCAATAGAGGCTAGAAAATCGAATTTCTTGACTTTTTGAAAACTCAGTATTTTTGGTATAAAGAGGGTTATTATGAGGTAATACATCGATTTATATAATTTTTAAGCAGTTTGAAAAAAGTGAAGTAAACGCGATTTTACACTCAATAGAGGCTAGAAAATCGAATTTCTTGACTTTTTGAAAGCTCAGTATTTTTGGTATATAGAAGCTTATTATGAGGTAATACATCGATTTAAATGATCTTAAAGCAGTTTGAAAGAAGTGAAGTTAACGCGATTTTACACTCACTAAGGGGATAGAAAATAGAATTTCTTGACTTTTTAAAAACTCAGTATTTTTGGTATATAGAGGCTTATTATGAGGTAATACATCAATTTATACGATTTTTAAGCGTTTGAAAGAAGTGAAGTAAACGCGATTTTACACTCAATAGAGGCTAGAAAATCGAATTTCTTGACTTTTGGAAAACTCAGTTTTTTTGGTATATAGAGGCTTATTACGAGGTAATACATCGATTTATATAATTTTTAAGCAGTTTGAAAAACGTGAATTAAACGCGATTTTACACTCAATAGAGGCTAGAAAATCGAATTTCTTGACTTTTGGAAAACTCAGTATTTTTGGTATATAGAGGCTTATTATGAGGTAATACATCGATTTGTATAATTTTTAAGCAGTTTGAAAAACGTGAATTAAACGCGATTTTACACTCAATAGAGGCTAGAAAATCGAATTTCTTGACTTTTTGAAAGCTCAGTATTTTTGGTATATAGAAGCTGATTATGAGGCAATACATCGATTTAAATGATATTTAAGCAGTTTGAAAGAAGTGAAGTTAATGCAATTTTACACTCACTAAGGGGTAGAAAATCGAATTTCTTGACTTTTTAAAAACTTAGTATTCTTGGTATACATAGGCTTATTATGACGTGAAACAACCATTTATATGATTTTTTCGAAGTTTGAAAGAAGTGAAGTAAACGCGATTTTACACTCAATAGAGGCTAGAAAATCCAATTTCTTGACTTTTTGAAAACTCAGTATTTTTGTTATATAGAGGCTTATTATGAGGTGATACATCCATTTATATGATTTTTAATCAGTTTGAAAGAAGTGAAGGAAACGCGATTTTACTCTCACTAGGGGAATGAAAATCGAATTTCTTGACTTTATAAAAACTCAGTATTCTTGGTATATATAGGCTTATTATGACGTGAAACAACCATTTATATGATTTTTTCGAAGTGTGAAAGAAGTGAAGTAAACGCGATTTTACACTCAATAGAGGCTAGAAAATCGAATTTCTTGACTTTTTGAAAACTCAGTATTTTTGGTATATAGAGGCATATTATGAGGTAATACATCGATTTATATGATTTTTAAGCAGTTTGAAAGAAGTGAAGTAAACGCGATTTTACACTCAATAGAGGCTAGAAAATCGAATTTCTTGACTTTTTGAAAACTCAGTATTTTTGGTATATAGAGGCTTATTATGAGGTAATACATCGATTTAAATGATTTTTAAGCAGTTTGAAAGAAGTGAAGTAAACGCGATTTTACACTCACTAGGGGATAGAAAATCGAATTTGTTGACTTTTTAAAAACTCAGTATTTTTGGTATATAGAGGCTTATTATGAGGTGATAGATCCATTTATATGATTTTTAAGCAGTTTGAAAGAAGTGAAGTAAACGCGATTCTACACTCACTAGGGGCTAGAAAATCGATTTTCTTGACTTGTTAAAAACTTAATATTCTTGGTACATAGAGGCTTATTATGAGGTGATACATCCATTTATATGATTTTTAAGCAGTTTGAAAGAACTGAAGTAAACGCGATTTTACACTCACTAGGGGATAGAAAATCGAATTTCTTGACTTTTTAAAAACTTAGTATTCTTGGTATATATAGGCTTATTATTACGTCAAACAAACATGTATATGATTTTTTCGAAGTTTGAAAGAAGTGAAGTAAACGCGATTTTACACTCACTAGGGGCTAGAAAATCGAATTTCTTGACTTTTTGAAAAATCAGTATTCTTGGTCTATATAGGCTTCAAATGACGTGAAACAACCATTTATATGATTTTTTCGAAGTTTAAAAGAAGTGAAGTAAACGCAATTTTACACTCAATAGAGGCTAGAAAATCGAATTTCTTGACTTTTTGAAAAATCAGTATTTTTGGTATATAGAGGATTATTATGAGGTAATACATCGATTTAAATGATTTTTAAGCAGTTTGAAAGAAGTGAAGTTAACGCGATTTTACACTCATTAAGGGGATAGCAAATCGAATTTCTTGACTTTTTAAAAACTTAGTATTCTTGGTATACATAGGCTTATCATGACGTGAAACAACCATTTATATGATTTTTTCGAAGTTTGAAAGAAGTGAAGTAAACGCGATTTTACACTCAATAGAGGCTAGAAAATCGAATTTCTTGACTTTTTGAAAACTCAGTATTTTTGGTATATAGAAGCTTATTATGAGGTAATACATCGATTTAAATGATTTTTAAGCAGTTTGAAAGAAGTGAAGTAAACGCGATCTTACACTCACTAGGGGATAGAAAATCGAATTTCTTGACTTGTTAAAAAGTCAATATTCTTGGTATATAGAGGCTTATTATGAGGTGATACATCCATTTATATGATTTTTAAGCAGTTTGAAAGAAGTGTAGTAAACGCGATTTTACACTCACTAGGTGCTAGAAAATCGATTTTCTTGACTTTTTGAAAACTCAGTATTTTTGGTATATAGAGACTTATTATGAGGTAATACATCGTTTTATATGATTTTTAAGCAGTTTTAAAGAAGTGAAGTAAACGCGATTTTGCACTCACTAGGGGCTAGAAAATCGAATTTCTTGATTTTTAAAAACTCAGTATTCTTGGTATATATAGGCTTATTATGACGTGAAACAACCATTTATATGATTTTTTTGAAGTTTGAAAGAAGTGAAGTAAACGCGATTTTACACTCAATAGAGGCTAGAAAATCGAATTCCTTGACTTTTTGAAAGCTCAGTATTTTTGGTACATAGAAGCTTATTATGAGGTAAACATCGATTTAAATGATTTTTAAGCAGTTTGAAAGAAGTGAAGTTAACGCGATTTCACACTCACTAAGGGGATAGAAAATAGAATTTCTTGACTTTTTAAAAACTCAATATTCTTGGTTTATATAGGCTTATAATGAGGTGATACAACCATTTATATGAATTTTAAGCAGTTTTAAAGAAGTGAAGTAAACGCGATTTTACACTCACTAGGGGCTAGATAATCGAATTTCTTGACTTTTTAAAAACTCAGTATTCTTGGTATATATAGGCTTATTATTACGTGAAACAACCATTTATAAGGTTTTTTCGAAGTTTAAAAGAAGTGAAGTAAACGCGATTTTACACTCAATAGAGGATAGAAAATCGTATTTCTTTTTGAAAACTCAGTATTTTTGGTATATAGAGACTTATTATGAGGTAATACATCGTTTTATATGATTTTTAAGCAGTTTGAAAGAAGTGAAGTAAACGCGATTTTACACTCACTAGAAGCTAGAAAATCGAATTTCTTGACTTTTCAAAAACTCTGGTTTTTGGTATATATAGGCTTATTATGACGTGAAACAACCATTTATATGATTTTTTCGAAGTTTGAAAGAAGTGAAGTAAACGCGACTTTACACTCAATAGAGGCTAGAAAATCGAATTTCTTGACTTTTGGAAAACTCAGTATTTTTGGTATATAGAGGCTTATTATGAGGTAATACATCGATTTATACGATCTTTAAGCAGTTTGAAAGAAGTGAAGTAAACGCGATTTTACACTCAATAGAGGCTAGAAAATCGAATTTCTTGACTTTTTGAAAACTCAGTATTTTTGGTATATAGAAGCTTATTATGAGGTAATACATCGATTTAAATGATTTTTAAGCAGTTTGAAAGAAGTGAAGTAAACGCGATTTTACACTCACTAGGGGATAGAAAATCGAATTTGTTGAATTTTTAAAAACTCAGTATTTTTGGTATATAGAGGCTTATTATGAGGTAATACATCAATTTATACGATTTTTAAGCAGTTTGAAAGAAGTGAAGTAAACGCGATTTTACACTCAATAGAGGCTAGAAAATCGAATTTCTTGACTTTTTGAAAACTCAATATTCTTGGTATATAGAGGCTTATTATGAGGTGATAGACCCATTTATATGATTTTTTCGAAGTTTGAAAGACGTGAAGTAAACGCGATTTTACACTCACTAGGGGCAAGAAAATCGATTTTCTAGACTTGTTGAAAACTCAATATTCTTGGTATATACCTATAGGCTTATTATGAGGTGATACAACCATTTATATGAATTTTAAGCAGTTTTAAAGAAGTGAAGTAAACGCGATTTTACACTCACTAGGGGCTAGAAACTCGATTTTTTTGACTTGTTAAAAACTCAATATTCTTGGTATATAGAGGCTTATTATGAGGTGATACATCCATTTATATGATTTTTAAGCGTTTGAAAGAAGTGAAGTAAACGCGATTTTACACTCAATAGAGGCTAGAAAATCGAATTTCTTGACTTTTGGAAAACTCAGTTTTTTTGGTATATAGAGGCTTATTACGAGGTAATACATCGATTTATATAATTTTTAAGCAGTTTGAAAATCGTGAATTAAACGCGATTTTACACTCAGTAGAGGCTAGAAAATCGAATTTCTTGACTTTTGGAAAACTCAGTATTTTTGGTATATAGAGGCTTATTATGAGGTAATACATCGATTTATACGATCTTTAAGCAGTTTGAAAGAAGTGAAGTAAACGCGACTTTACACTCAATAGAGGCTAGAAAATCGAATTTCTTGACTTTTGGAAAACTCAGTATTTTTGGTATATAGAGGCTTATTATGAGGTAATACATCGATTTATACGATCTTTAAGCAGTTTGAAAGAAGTGAAGTAAACGCGATTTTACACTCAATAGAGGCTAGAAAATCGAATTTCTTGACTTTTTGAAAGCTCAGTATTTTTGGTATATAGAAGCTTATTATGAGGTAATACATCGATTTAAATGATTTTTAAGCAGTTTGAAAGAAGTGAAGTAAACGCGATTTTACACTCAATAGAGGCTAGAAAATCGAATTTCTTGACTTTTTGAAAACTCAGTATTTTTGGTATATAGAGGCTTATTATGAGGTAATACATCGATTTAAATGATTTTTAAGCAGTTTGAAAGAAGTGAAGTAAACGCGATTTTACACTCACTAGGGGATAGAAAATCGAATTTGTTGACTTTTTAAAAACTCAGTATTTTTGGTATATAGAGGCTTATTATGAGGTGATAGATCCATTTATATGATTTTTAAGCAGTTTGAAAGAAGTGAAGTAAACGCGATTTTACACTCACTAGGGGATAGAAAATCAATTTTCTTGACTTGTTAAAAACTTAATATTCTTGGTATATAGAGGCTTATTATGAGGTGATACATCCATTTATATGATTTTTAAGCAGTTTGAAAGAACTGAAGTAAACGCGATTTTACACTCACTAGGGGATAGAAAATCGAATTTCTTGACTTTTTAAAAACTTAGTATTCTTGGTATATATAGGCTTATTATTACGTCAAACAAACATGTATATGATTTTTTCGAAGTTTGAAAGAAGTGAAGTAAACGCGATTTTACACTCACTAGGCCTAGAAAATCGAATTTCTTGACTTCTTATAAACTCAGTATTCTTGGTCTATATAGGCTTCAAATGACGTGAAACAACCATTTATATGATTTTTTCGAAGTTTAAAAGAAGTGAAGTAAACGCAATTTTACACTCAATAGAGGCTAGAAAATCGAATTTCTTGACTTTTTGAAAAATCAGTATTTTTGGTATATAGAGGATTATTATGAGGTAATACATCGATTTAAATGATTTTTAAGCAGTTTGAAAGAAGTGAAGTTAACGCGATTTTACACTCATTAAGGGGATAGCAAATCGAATTTCTTGACTTTTTAAAAACTTAGTATTCTTGGTATACATAGGCTTATCATGACGTGAAACAACCATTTATATGATTTTTTCGAAGTTTGAAAGAAGTGAAGTAAACGCGATTTTACACTCAATAGAGGCTAGAAAATCGAATTTCTTGACTTTTTGAAAACTCAGTAGTTTTGTTGTATACAGGCTTATTATGAGGTAATACATCGATTTATATGATTTTTAAGCAGTTTGAAAGAAGTGAAGTAAACGCGAATTTACACTCACTAGGGGCTAGAAAATCGATTTTCTTGACTTGTTAAAAACTCAATATTCTTGGTATATAGAGGCTTATTATGAGGTGATACATCCATTTATATGATTTTTAATCAGTTTGAAAGAAGTGAAGTAAACGCGATTTTACACTCAATAGAGGCTAGAAAATCGAATTTCTTGACTTTTTTAAAACTCAGTATTTTTGGTATATAGAAGCCTATTATGAGGTAATACATCGATTTAAATGATTTTTAAGCAGTTTGAAAGAAGTGAAGTAAACGCGATTTTACACTCACTAGGGGATAGAAAATCGAATTTCTTGACTTGTTAAAAACTCAATATTCTTGGTATATAGAGGCTTATTATGAGGTGATACATCCATTTATATGATTTTTAAGCAGTTTGAAAGAAGTGTAGTAAACGCGATTTTACACTCACTAGGTGCTAGAAAATCGATTTTCTTGACTTTTTGAAAACTCAGTATTCTTGGTATATATAGGCTTATTATTACGTGAAACAACCATTTATATGATTTTTTCAAAGTTTGAAAGAAGTGAAGTAAACGCGATTTTACACACAATAGAGGCTAGAAAAACGAATTTCTTGACTTTTTAAAAACTCAGTATTCTTGGTATATATAGGCTTATTATGACGTGAAACAACCATTTATATGATTTTTTCGAAGTTTGAAAGAAGTGAAGTAAACGCGATTTTACACTCAATAGAGGCTAGAAAATCGAATTTCTTGACTTTTTGAAAACTCAGTATTTTTGGTATAAAGAGGCTTATTATGAGGTAATACATCGATTTATATAATTTTTAAGCAATTTGAAAAAAGTAAAGTAAACGCGATTTTACACTCAATACAGGCTAGAAAATCGAATTTCTTGACTTTTTGAAAGCTCAGTATTTTTGGTATATAGAAGCTTATTATGAGGTAATACATCGATTTAAATGATCTTAAAGCAGTTTGAAAGAAGTGAAGTAAAACGCGATTTTACACTCAATAGAGGATAGAAAAATCGTATTTCTTTTTGAAAACTCAGTATTTTTTGGTATATAGAGACTTATTATGAGGTAATACATCGTTTTTTATGATTTTTAAGCAGTTTGAAAGAAGTGAAGTAAACGCGATTTTACACTCACTAGAAGCTAGAAAATCGAATTTCTTCACTTTTTAAAAACTCTGGTTTTTGGTATATATAGGCTTATTATGACGTGAAACAACCATTTATATGATTTTTTTCGAAGTTTGAAAGAAGTGAAGTAAACGCGACTTTACACTCAATAGAGGCTAGAAAATCGAATTTCTTGACTTTTGGAAAACTCAGTATTTTTGGTATATAGAGGCTTATTATGAGGTAATACATCGATTTATACGATCTTTAAGCAGTTTGAAAGAAGTGAAGTAAACGCGATTTTACACACAATAGAGGCTAGAAAATCGAATTTCTTGACTTTTTGAAAACTCAGTATTTTTGGTATATAGAAGCTGATTATGAGGTAATACATCGATTTAAATGATATTTAAGCAGTTTGAAAGAAGTGAAGTTAACGCAATTTTACACTCACTAAGGGGTAGAAAATCGAATTTCTTGACTTTTTAAAAACTTAGTATTCTTGGTATACATAGGCTTATTATGACGTGAAACAACCATTTATATGATTTTTTCGAAGTTTGAAAGAAGTGAAGTAAACGCGATTTTACACTCAATAGAGGCTAGAAAATCCAATTTCTTGACTTTTTGAAAACTCAGTATTTTTGGTATATAGAGGCTTATTATGAGGTGATACATCCATTTATATGATTTTTAATCAGTTTGAAAGAAGTGAAGTAAACGCGATTTTACTCTCACTAGGGGAATGAAAATCGAATTTCTTGACTTTATAAAAACTCAGTATTCTTGGTATATATAGGCTTATTATGACGTGAAACAACCATTTATATGATTTTTTCGAAGTGTGAAAGAAGTGAAGTAAACGCGATTTTACACTCAATAGAGGCTAGAAAATCGAATTTCTTGACTTTTTGAAAACTCAGTATTTTTGGTATATAGAGGCTTATTATGAGGTAATACATCGATTTAAATGATTTTTAAGCAGTTTGAAAGAAGTGAAGTAAACGCGATTTTACACTCACTAGGGGATAGAAAATCGAATTTGTTGACTTTTTAAAAACTCAGTATTTTTGGTATATAGAGGCTTATTATGAGGTGATAGATCCATTTATATGATTTTTAAGCAGTTTGAAAGAAGTGAAGTAAACGCGATTTTACACTCAATAGAGGCTAGAAAATCGAATTTCTTGACTTTTTGAAAACTCAGTATTTTTGGTATATAGAGGCTTATTATGAGGTAATACATCGATTTAAATGATTTTTAAGCAGTTTGAAAGAAGTGAAGTAAACGCGATTTTACACTCACTAGGGGATAGAAAATCGAATTTGTTGACTTTTTAAAAACTCAGTATTTTTGGTATATAGAGGCTTATTATGAGGTGATAGATCCATTTATATGATTTTTAAGCAGTTTGAAAGAAGTGAAGTAAACGCGATTTTACACTCACTAGGGGCTAGAAAATCGATTTTCTTGACTTGTTAAAAACTTAATATTCTTGGTATATAGAGGCTTATTATGAGGTGATACATCCATTTATATGATTTTTAAGCAGTTTGAAAGAACTGAAGTAAACGCGATTGTACACTCACTAGGGGATAGAAAATCGAATTTCTTGACTTTTTAAAAACTTAGTATTCTTGGTATATATAGGCTTATTATTACGTGAAACAACCATGTATATGATTTTTTCAAAGTTTGAAAGAAGTGAAGTAAACGCGATTTTACACACAATAGAGGCTAGAAAATCGAATTTCTTGACTTTTTGAAAACTCAGTATTTTTGGTATATAGAAGCTTATTATGAGGTAATACATCGATTTAAATGATTTTTAAGCAGTTTGAAAGAAGTGAAGTAAATGCGATTTTACACTCACTAGGGGATAGAAAATCGAATTTGTTGAATTTTTAAAAACTCAGTATTTTTGGTATATAGAGGCTTATTATGAGGTAATACATCAATTTATACGATTTTTAAGCGTTTGAAAGAAGTGAAGTAAACGCGATTTAACACTCAATAGAGGCTAGAAAATCGAATTTCTTGACTTTTGGAAAACTCAGTTTTTTTGGTATATAGAGGCTTATTACGTGGTAATACATCGATTTATATAATTTTTAAGCAGTTTGAAAAACGTGAATTAAACGCGATTTTACACTCAATAGAGGCTAGAAAATCGAATTTCTTGACTTTTTGAAAGCTCAGTATTTTTGGTATATAGAAGCTTATTATGAGGTAATACATCGATTTAAATGATTTTTAAGCAGTTTGAAAGAAGTGAAGTAAACGCGATTTTACACTCAATAGAGGCTAGAAAATCGAATTTCTTGACTTTTTGAAAACTCAGTATTTTTGGTATATAGAGGCTTATTATGAGGTAATACATCGATTTAAATGATTTTTAAGCAGTTTGAAAGAAGTGAAGTAAACGCGATTTTACACTCACTAGGGGATAGAAAATCGAATTTGTTGACTTTTTAAAAACTCAGTATTTTTGGTATATAGAGGCTTATTATGAGGTGATAGATCCATTTATATGATTTTTAAGCAGTTTGAAAGAAGTGAAGTAAACGCGATTTTACACTCACTAGGGGCTAGAAAATCGATTTTCTTGACTTGTTAAAAACTTAATATTCTTGGTATATAGAGGCTTATTATGAGGTGATACATCCATTTATATGATTTTTAAGCAGTTTGAAAGAACTGAAGTAAACGCGATTTTACACTCACTAGGGGATGGAAAATCGAATTTCTTGACTTTTTAAAAACTTAGTATTCTTGGTATATATAGGCTTATTATTACGTCAAACAAACATGTATATGATTTTTTCGAAGTTTGAAAGAAGTGAAGTAAACGCGATTTTACACTCACTAGGCCTAGAAAATCGAATTTCTTGACTTCTTATAAACTCAGTATTCTTGGTCTATATAGGCTTCAAATGACGTGAAACAACCATTTATATGATTTTTTCGAAGTTTAAAAGAAGTGAAGTAAACGCAATTTTACACTCAATAGAGGCTAGAAAATCGAATTTCTTGACTTTTTGAAAAATCAGTATTTTTGGTATATAGAGGATTATTATGAGGTAATACATCGATTTAAATGATTTTTAAGCAGTTTGAAAGAAGTGAAGTTAACGCGATTTTACACTCATTAAGGGGATAGCAAATCGAATTTCTTGACTTTTTAAAAACTTAGTATTCTTGGTATACATAGGCTTATCATGACGTGAAACAACCATTTATATGATTTTTTCGAAGTTTGAAAGAAGTGAAGTAAACGCGATTTTACACTCAATAGAGGCTAGAAAATCGAATTTCTTGACTTTTTGAAAACTCAGTTTTTTTTGGTATAAAGAGGCTTATTATGAGGTAATACATCGATTTATATAATTTTTAAGCAGTTTGAAAAAAGTGAAGTAAACGCGATTTTACACTCAATAGAGGCTAGAAAATCGAATTTCTTGACTTTTTGAAAGCTCAGTATTTTTGGTATATAGAAGCTTATTATGAGGTAATACATCGATTTAAATGATTTTAAAGCAGTTTGAAAGTAGTGAAGTAAACGCGATTTTACACTCACTAGGGGATAGAAAATCGAATTTGTTGAATTTTTAAAAACTCAGTATTTTTTGGTATATAGAGGCTTATTATGAGGTAATACATCAATTTATACGATTTTTAAGCAGTTTGAAAGCAGTGAAGTAAACGCGATTTTACACTCAATAGAGGCTAGAAAATCGAATTTCTTGACTTTTTGAAAACTCAATATTCTTGGTATATAGAGGCTTATTATGAGGTGATAGACCCATTTATATGATTTTTTCGAAGTTTGAAAGACGTGAAGTAAACGCGATTATACACTCACTAGGGGCAAGAAAATCGATTTTCTAGACTTGTTGAAAACTCAATATACTTGGTATATACCTATAGGCTCATTATGAGGTGATACAACCATTTATATGAATTTTAAGCAGTTTTAAAGAAGTGAAGTAAACGCGATTTTACACTCACTAGGGGCTAGAAACTCGATTTTTTTGACTTGTTAAAAACTCAATATTCTTGGTATATAGAGGCTTATTATGAGGTGATACATCCATTTATATGATTTTTTCGAAGTTTGAAAGAAGTGAAGTAAACGCGATTTTACACTCAATATAGGCTAGAAAATCGAATTTCTTGACTTTTGGAAAACTCAGTTTTTTTTGGTATATAGAGGCTTATTACGAGGTAATACATCGATTTATATAATTTTTTAAGCAGTTTGAAAAACGTGAATTAAACGCGATTTTACACTCAATAGAGGCTAGAAAATCGAATTTCTTGACTTTTTGAAAGCTCAGTATTTTTGGTATATAGAAGGCTTATTATGAGGTAATACATCGATTTAAATGATTTTTAAGCAGTTTGAAAGAAGTGAAGTAAACGCGATTTTACACTCAATAGAGGCTAGAAAATCGAATTTCTTGACTTTTTGAAAACTCAGTATTTTTGGTATATAGAGGCTTATTATGAGGTAATACATCGATTTAAATGAATTTTAAGCAGTTTGAAAGAAGTGAAGTAAAACGCGATTTTACACTCACTAGGGGATAGAAAATCGAATTTGTTGACTTTTTAAAAACTCAGTATTTTTGGTATATAGAGGCTTATTATGAGGTGATAGATCCATTTATATGATTTTTAAGCAGTTTGAAAGAAGTTAAGTAAACGCGATTTTACACTCACTAGGGGCTAGAAAATCGATTTTCTTGACTTGTTAAAAACTTAATATTCTTGGTATATAGAGGCTTATTATGAGGTGATACATCCATTTATATGATTTTTAAGCAGTTTGAAAGAACTGAAGTAAACGCGATTTTACACTCACTAGGGGATAGAAAATCGAATTTCTTGACTTTTTAAAAACTTAGTATTCTTGGTATATATAGGCTTATTATTACGTCAAACAAACATGTATATGATTTTTTCGAAGTTTGAAAGAAGTGAAGTAAACGCGATTTTACACTCACTAGGCCTAGAAAATCGAATTTCTTGACTTCTTATAAACTCAGTATTCTTGGTCTATATAGGCTTCAAATGACGTGAAAACAACCATTTATATGATTTTTTCGAAGTTTAAAAGAAGTGAAGTAAACGCAATTTTTACACTCAATAGAGGCTAGAAAATCGAATTTCTTGACTTTTTGAAAAATCAGTATTTTTGGTATATAGAGGATTATTATGAGGTAATACATCGATTTAAATGATTTTTAAGCAGTTTGAAAGAAGTGAAGTTAACGCGATTTTACACTCACTAGGGGATAGAAAATCGAATTTTCTTGACTTGTTAAAAACTCAATATTCTTGGTATATAGAGGCTTATTATGAGGTGATACATCCATTTATATGATTTTTAAGCAGTTTGAAAGAAGTGTAGTAAACGCGATTTTACACTCACTAGGTGCTAGAAAATCGATTTTCTTGACTTTTTGAAAACTCAGTATTCTTGGTATATATAGGCTTATTATTACGTGAAACAACCATTTATATGATTTTTTCAAAGTTTGAAAGAACTGAAGTAAACGCGATTTTACACACAATAGAGCCTAGAAAAAACGAATTTCTTGACTTTTTGAAAACTCAGTATTTTTGGTATATAGAGACTTATTATGAGGTAATACATCGTTTTATATGATTTTTAAGCAGTTTTAAGAAGTGAAGTAAACGCGATTTTGCACTCACTAGGGGCTAGAAAATCGAATTTGTTGACTTTTTAAAAACTCAGTATTTTTGGTATATAGAGGATTATTATGACGTGAAACAACCATTTATATGATTTTTTCGAAGTTTGAAAGAAGTGAAGTAAACGCAATTTTACACTCAATAGAGGCTAGAAAATCGAATTTCTTGACTTTTTGAAAACTCAGTTTTTTTGGTATATAGAAGCTTATTATGAGGTAAACATCGATTTAAATGATTATTAAGCAGTTTGAAAGAAGTGAAGTTAACGCGATTTTACACTCACTAAGGGGATAGAAAATAGAATTTCTTGAATTTTTAAAAACTCAATATTCTTGGTTTATATAGGCTTATAATGAGGTGATACAGCCATTTATATGAATTTTAAGCAGTTTTAAAGAAGTGAAGTAAACGCGATTTTACACTCACTAGGGGCTAGATAATCGAATTTCTTGACTTTTTAAAAACTCAGTATTCTTGGTATATATAGGCTTATTATTATGTGAAACAACCATTTATAAGGTTTTTTTCGAAGTTTAAAAGAAGTGAAGTAAACGCGATTTTACACTCAATAGAGGCTAGAAAATCGTATTTCTTGACTTTTTGAAAACTCAGTATTTTTGGTATATAGAGACTTATTATGAGGTAATACATCGTTTTATATGATTTTTAAGCAGTTTGAAAGAAGTGAAGTAAACGCGATTTTACACTCACTAGAAGCTAGAAAATCGAATTTCTTGACTTTTTAAAAACTCTGGTTTTTGGTATATATAGGCTTATTATGACGTGAAACAACCATTTATATGATTTTTTCGAAGTTTGATAGAAGTGAAGTAAACGCGACTTTACACTCAATAGAGGCTAGAAAATCGAATTTCTTGACTTTTTGAAAACTCAGTATTTTTGGTATATAGAAGCTTATTATGAGGTAATACATCGATTTAAATGATTTTTAAGCAGTTTGAAAGAAGTGAAGTAAAACGCGATTTTACACTCACTAGGGGATAGAAAATCGAATTTGTTGAATTTTTAAAAACTCAGTATTTTTGGTATATAGAGGCTTATTATGAGGTAATACATCAATTTATACGATTTTTAAGCAGTTTGAAAGAAGTGAAGTAAACGCGATTTTACACTCAATAGAGGCTAGAAAATCGAATTTCTTGACTTTTTGAAAACTCAGTATTTTTGGTATATACAGGCTTATTACGAGGTAATACATCGATTTATATGATTTTTAAGCAATTTGAAGGAAGTGAAGTAAACGCGAATTTTCACTCACTAGGGGCTAGAACATCGATTTTCTTGACTTGTTAAAAACTCAATATTCTTGGTGTATAGAGGGTTATAATGAGGTGATACATACATTTATATGATTTTTTAATCAGTTTGAAAGAAGTGAAGTAAACGCGATTTTACACTCACTAGGGGATAGAAAATCGAATTTCTTGACTTGTTAAAAAACTCAGTATTCTTGGTATATAGAGGCTTATTATGAGGTGCTACATCCATTTATATGGTTTTTAATCAGTTTGAAAGAAGTGAAGTAAACGCGATTTTAAAGTGACTAGGGGATAGAAAATCGAATTTCTTGACTTTTTAAAAACTCAGTATTTTTGGTATATAGAGGCATATTATGAGGTAATATATCGATTTATATGATTTTTTAAGCAGTTTGAAAGAAGTGAAGTAAACGCGATTTTACACTCACTAGGGGATAGAAAATCGAATTTCTTGACTTGTTAAAAACTCAATATTCTTAATATATAGAGGCTTATTATGAGGTGATACATCCATTTATATGATTTTTAAGCAGTTTGAAAGAAGTGTAGTAAACGCGATTTTACACTCACTAGGTGCTAGAAAATCGATTTTCTTGACTTTTTGAAAACCCTGTATTCTTGGTATATATAGGCTTATTATTACGTGAAACAACCATTTATATGATTTTTTCAAAGTTTGAAAGAAGTGAAGTAAACGCGATTTTACACTCAATAGAGGCTAGAAAATCGAATTTCTTGACTTTTTGAAAACTCAGTATTTTTGGTATATAGAAGCTTATTATGAGGTAATACATCGATTTAAATGATTTTTAAGCAGTTTGAAAGAAGTGAAGTAAATGCGATTTTACACTCACTAGGGGATAGAAAATCGAATTTGTTGAATTTTTAAAAACTCAGTATTTTTTGGTATATAGAGGCTTATTATGAGGTAATACATCAATTTATACGATTTTTAAGCGTTTGAAAGAAGTGAAGTAAACGCGATTTTACACTCAATAGAGGCTAGAAAATCGAATTTCTTGACTTTTGGAAAACTCAGTTTTTTTTGGTATATAGAGGCTTATTACGAGGTAATACATCGATTTATATAATTTTTTAAGCAGTTTGAAAGAAGTGAAGTAAACGCGATTTTACACTCAATAGAGGCTAGAAAATCGAATTTCTTGACTTTTTGAAAACTCAGTATTTTTGGTATATAGAGGCTTATTATGAGGTAATACATCGATTTAAATGATTTTTAAGCAGTTTGAAAGAAGTGAAGTAAACGCGATTTTACACTCACTAGGGGATAGAAAATCGAATTTGTTGACTTTTTAAAAACTCAGTATTTTTGGTATATAGAGGCTTATTATGAGGTGATAGATCCATTTATATGATTTTTAAGCAGTTTGAAAGAAGTGAAGTAAACGCGATTTTACACTCACTAGGGGCTAGAAAATCGATTTTCTTGACTTGTTAAAAACTTAATATTCTTGGTATATAGAGGCTTATTATGAGGTGATACATCCATTTATATGATTTTTTAAGCAGTTTGAAAGAACTGAAGTAAACGCGATTTTACACTCACTAGGGGATAGAAAATCGAATTTCTTGACTTTTTAAAAACTTAGTATTCTTGGTATATATAGGCTTAGTATTACGTCAAACAAACATGTATATGATTTTTTCGAAGTTTGAAAGAAGTGAAGTAAACGCGATTTTACACTCACTAGGCCTAGAAAATCGAATTTCTTGACTTCTTATAAAACTCAGTATTCTTGGTCTATATAGGCTTCAAATGACGTGAAACAACCATTTATATGATTTTTTCGAAGTTTAAAAGAAGTGAAGTAAACGCAATTTTTACACTCAATAGAGGCTAGAAAATCGAATTTCTTGACTTTTTGAAAAATCAGTATTTTTGGTATATAGAGGATTATTATGAGGTAATACATCGATTTAAAATGATTTTTTAAGCAGTTTGAAAGAAGTGAAGTTAACGCGATTTTACACTCATTAAGGGGATAGCAAATCGAATTTCTTGACTTTTTAAAAACTTAGTATTCTTGGTATACATAGGCTTATCATGACGTGAAACAAACCATTTATATGATTTTTTAGAAGTTTGAAAGAAGTGAAGTAAACGCGATTTTACACTCAATAGAGGCTAGAAAATCGAATTTCTTGACTTTTTGAAAAACTCAGTATTTTTTGGTATATAGAAGCTTATTATGAGGTAATACATCGATTTAAATGATTTTTAAGCAGTTTGAAAGAAGTGAAGTAAACGCGATTTTACACTCACTAGGGGATAGAAAATCGAATTTCTTGACTTGTTAAAAAACTCAATATTCTTGGTATATATAGGCTTATTATGACGTGAAACAACCATTTATATGATTTTTTCGAAGTTTGAAAGAAGTGAAGTAAAACGCAAATTTTACACTCAATAGAGGCTAGAAAATCGAATTTCTTGACTTTTTGAAAACTCAGTTTTTTTTGGTATAAAGAGGCTTATTATGAGGTAATACATCGATTTATATAATTTTTAAGCAGTTTGAAAAAAGTGAAGTAAACGCGATTTTACACTCAATAGAGGCTAGAAAATCGAATTTCTTGACTTTTTGAAAGCTCAGTATTTTTGGTATATAGAAGCTTATTATGAGGTAATACATCGATTTAAATGATTTTAAAGCAGTTTTGAAAGTAGTGAAGTAAACGCGATTTTACACTCACTAGGGGATAGAAAATCGAATTTGTTGAATTTTTAAAAACTCAGTAATTTTTGGTATATAGAGGCTTATTATGAGGTAATACATCAATTTATACGATTTTTAAGCAGTTTGAAAGCAGTGAAGTAAACGCGATTTTACACTCAATAGAGGCTAGAAAATCGAATTTCTTGACTTTTTGAAAACTCAATATTCTTGGTATATAGAGGCTTATTATGAGGTGATAGACCCCATTTATATGATTTTTTTCGAAGTTTGAAAGACGTGAAGTAAACGCGATTATACACTCACTAGGGGCAAGAAAATCGATTTTCTAGACTTGTTGAAAACTCAATATACTTGGTATATACCTATAGGCTCATTATGAGGTGATACAACCATTTATATGAATTTTAAGCAGTTTTAAAAGAAGTGAAGTAAACGCGATTTTACACTCACTAGGGGCTAGAAACTCGATTTTTTTGACTTGTTAAAAACTCAATATTCTTGGTATATAGAGGCTTATAAGAGGTGATACATCCATTTATATGATTTTTTCGAAGTTTGAAAGAAGTGAAGTAAACGCGATTTTTACACTCAATATAGGCTAGAAAAATCGAATTTCTTGACTTTTGGAAAACTCAGTTTTTTTGGTATATAGAGGCTTATTACGAGGTAATACATCGATTTATATAATTTTTAAGCAGTTTGAAAAAACGTGAATTAAACGCGATTTTACACTCAATAGAGGCTAGAAAATCGAATTTCTTGACTTTTTGAAAGCTCAGTATTTTTGGTATATAGAAGCTTATTATGAGGTAAACATCGATTTAAATGATTTTTAAGCAGTTTGAAACAAGTGAAGTTAACGCGATTTTACACTCACTAGGGGCTAGATAATCGAATTTTCTTGACTTTTTAAAAAACTCAGTATTCTTGGTATATATAGGCTTATTAATATGTGAAACAACCATTTATAAGGTTTTTTTCGAAGTTTAAAAGAAGTGAAGTAAACGCGATTTTACACTCAATAGAGGCTAGAAAATCGTATTTCTTGACTTTTTGAAAACTCAGTATTTTTGGTATATAGAGACTTATTATGAGGGTAATACATCGTTTTATATGATTTTTTAAGCAGTTTGAAAGAAGTGAAGTAAAACGCGATTTTACACTCACTAGAAGCTAGAAAATCGAATTTCTTGACTTTTTAAAAACTCTGGTTTTTGGTATATATAGGCTTATTATGACGTGAAACAACCATTTATATGATTTTTTTCGAAGTTTGATAGAAGTGAAGTAAAACGCGACTTTACACTCAATAGAGGCTAGAAAATCGAATTTCTTGACTTTTTGAAAACTCAGTATTTTTGGTATATAGAAGCTTATTATGAGGTAATACATCGATTTAAATGATTTTTAAGCAGTTTGAAAGAAGTGAAGTAAACGCGATTTTACACTCAATAGAGGCTAGAAAATCGAATTTCTTGACTTTTTGAAAACTCAGTATTTTTGGTATATAGAGGCTTATTATGAGGTAATACATCGATTTAAATGATTTTTAAGCAGTTTGAAAGAAGTGAAGTAAACGCGATTTTACACTCACTAGGGGATAGAAAATCGAATTTGTTGACTTTTTAAAAACTCAGTATTTTTTGGTATATAGAGGCTTATTATGAGGTGATAGATCCATTTATATGATTTTTAAGCAGTTTGAAAGAAGTGAAGTAAACGCGATTTTACACTCACTAGGGGCTAGAAAATCGATTTTCTTGACTTGTTAAAAACTTAATATTCTTGGTATATAGAGGCTTATTATGAGGTGATACATCCATTTATATGATTTTTAAGCAGTTTGAAAGAACTGAAGTATACGCGATTTTACACTCACTAGGGGATAGAAAATCGAATTTCTTGACTTTTTAAAAACTTAGTATTCTTGGTATATATAGGCTTATTATTACGTCAAACAAACATGTATATGATTTTTTTCGAAGTTTGAAAGAAGTGAAGTAAACGCGATTTTACACTCACTAGGCCTAGAAAATCGAATTTCTTGACTTCTTATAAACTCAGTATTCTTGGTCTATATAGGCTTCAAATGACGTGAAACAACCATTTATATGATTTTTTCGAAGTTTAAAAGAAGTGAAGTAAACGCAATTTTACACTCAATAGAGGCTAGAAAATCGAATTTCTTGACTTTTTGAAAAATCAGTATTTTTGGTATATAGAGGATTATTATGAGGTAATACATCGATTTAAATGATTTTTAAGCAGTTTGAAAGAAGTGAAGTTAACGCGATTTTACACTCATTAAGGGGATAGCAAATCGAATTTCTTGACTTTTTAAAAACTTAGTATTCTTGGTATACATAGGCTTATCATGACGTGAAACAACCATTTATATGATTTTTTCGAAGTTTGAAAGAAGTGAAGTAAACGCAATTTTACACTCAATAGAGGCTAGAAAAATCGAATTTCTTGACTTTTTGAAAGCTCAGTATTTTTGGTATATAGAAGCTTATTATGAGGTAATACATCGATT